>DWHU01000963.1:0-14617 GCA_018247975.1 Parides photinus | reverse complement strand
GCTCTGACTTTACAACATGTACCTTTTAAGATTTGTAAGAAGACAAGTTACCAGTTGTATCACAAAGGCCAAAGGACTTCCCCTGTGATGTATGTAATAAATGTGCATTAATTTTCACAGAGTACAGCATATGATAAAGATGAAAAGAATAATCAAAGCTCTCGAGGAGAAAAAGCAAGTGCTTGCAGTAGAGAAAGAACTATGCAGTGAGTTTTTTTTTATTTTAATTGTAAACCAAATCACAAACGTGTACTTTCTTTAACATAGTTTAGTATTTAGGTAGTAGAGTTTGTCCTGAGCTTACAAAAAAATAACCAACATTTTTCACACCGGATTAAGATCATCACAGATTTGGGGTGACATGTAAATAACAATAGATCATTAACTTCATTGTACTTCAATATGCTAGACTTGTTATGTTTAGTTCATTAATTTAAAAAAATTATTAATGCTGAAATAACCAAACATTCCTTAAAACATCAATAATTAAAATAGCTTAACAATTTACCATGTCCAATTTTTTTATGTTTTTATATATTATCAACATTCTTAAAACTCTTATTTCTATCCAAAATTTTACAGTAACTATCCCATATGCCCTTCTGTATCGTGACTTACGTGCAAACTCCACAGTGCTATGTTTTAAGTATTTAAATGATTAATATTACATTAACTATAAAGGTCATATACAAAATGTGAATAAAAATTTTATTTTTATTAAATAAAATTTGTTAAAACGCATTTTGAGATTTATGAGATGAGATTAAAAAATTTAATCCTGACTGAATAGAAGTGTGGCTGTTGTCATTAAACTAAAAGTACAGTAAACGTACTTCACGTACGCCTCAGTGTCTTTTTTAAATACTAGGATTATGGAACAGGTTTGAGAATACTTCGATAAATTGTAACTTTTTTTTAATAATTTTTTTGACCCAGGTGAAAGTTCCTAAATCATTTATTATAAAATTAACAATCAAAGATGCCTTTTTAAAAAAAAAATTATTAATACGGATCGTAATCTATTGCGAGTTAAATACGTAATTACGCTGAAAAAAACTATATATATCTCTATTTAATTATATCTATTAGCAGTACTTTTTGTAATATATTTAAGTAATTGTAAAAAGCTACTTCTAATTTTCATTTTGTAAATTATAATTTTCAATTTATCTCTATTTTTAAACGTTAATAAAATGTTAGGAACTAAACAAACACTGCGGGTTATTTGTATTTTATTTATTTATTTGTTTTCATTGAAATAATAACTAATTTAGGGCGTAGTTTGTTTTAATGACATAAAAAGTCGTAAAAATATCGTCGTTTTGTGACGTAGTATTACTTAGAAAATTAAAAATGTTCTCTAAAGACCTAGTATGTGTACTTTAAGAAAATACCTGGTTTATAAACCTAGTCCCTTTAAACCTCATTCTTGTTTTACGTTGGAAATTGAAATTTGAAACTGTCGTTATTTTATAGATGAAGTTACTATAAATTTATAAGCAATAACAAGTAAAAAGTTTTACCTTTATAATAATACGGATTGGTAATAGATTTAGTTTTGTGAATAACGAATAATGCTCTTGAGCAAGTACTTTTCGTCTTTGAATCCCGAGACGGATATGGAGTGAGTTTTAATTTTGTGATTAAATAAAAACGTGACATTAAACAATAGTTAACTGTTACGTATCAGTTGATTGTATGCTCATGTAGTTTGTTATAATTTAAGTGATATTAAAATAAATGTAGTAGGTAGACTGAAATAACGAAATATTTCGATTTTTGTAATGAACAATGGAAAAGTATTCGGCATGTTTTTATTTATACTAAAGATGTCTGAATTGATCACTATATTAAATTTAATATTTTTTTCGATTTTGTTCCCTCTAACTCAATATTTTGATTGTTAAATTACCATCAAGTTTAGTCACATATTACATTAACTTTTCTATTCATTTAATGTATACATATTTTATTGTCAATATCACCATAAATAAAATTGTTTCATTCATTGTATCATATCACTATCAAAAAGTTCTTAATTTTAATGTGTTTTTTTTTTGTTATAAACTACAAATTCCAGTGTCTTAATGGCCTTTTGCTTTTTGGTGCCAGGAATAGTTCAGGTTGTAGTATCAACTGTGATGTAACGACTTATCTTATGCCTCCAAGTATACAATGTGGTATAATGTATATAATTGTAACTAGCACCACAATGTTAAAAGAAGGTGTTTAATTTACTATTATGTGAAAGTCTCAATAATTTCATCACTTTTTGAATAAAAAAAACATAGTTCATTTGTTGGGGTATTCAATGACTCTTGTTTTGTTTGGAAATACATCTTATGGCCTTACTGACCATTCGTTTTCTTTAGTTAAGCAGCCAAGAAATGTGTACTACACTTTATGATGTTACACCAATAGAAAACAATACATATTTTTTAAAAGTCAACTTTTTGTTTATGTAGTGTAATTAATTCCAGGAAATCTGTGGAAGGTCCGTTATCTGTCAATGGTGATGGAGATATTGAGGATGGTACCGTTGATGATGTTTTGGTGAGTAGTACTTAAGTAACATAATGATTTTTTTTCTTGAGGTGATAGGGGCTCGGAGACATCCATCTGTTGGTGATGTTTGCAGATAAAACATGCACTTGTTATTAATTGCTCACATCGCCTTGAAATAAGATGTTAACTTAATTACTTCGTAAATTTGCTTAACTATGGAATGCTTAAATCGGAAAAGGTAATTTTTGCACATTTCTGGCAATTAAGACCTATGACCGGTAAAATTATTACATTGGAAAGGATAAGTGAAAAAAAAATATTTTTTATATAATTAAACAATTAAGTGATGTGAATTGACTTAAAGGAGAGATGAAAATGGACTTAAAATCCTGTCAAGGTAGGACTATATTGAATATATTATTATTACACCAGGGCCAAGCTGACAATATGAATCCAGAGCTACACCTAAAGCTGGTCCAACTAAAGATGGAGCACCTGAAACTGCAAGAAGAACAGTTGGAGTGTAAACAGCGCATGCTGATTCTTAATTGTGCGGGGAAAAAACCGGTATGTTATATTTTTATAGCAACAATGTTATGGTAGTAGTTGCAAGTTCTTGATCCATTCCCTAGGATAAATACAAATTATGTCTTAAGGAAATTAAAGGTAAGGGATATAGGTATCCTAAAGCTACATTAAAGCTGCAGGAACCAAAACATTATCATTAGATTTCGGATGTCAATCAAGGGCCGGAACTTTAAGGCGAGCTGATATCAACATCCGGGTCTTTATTAGCGTGATAATTTGTCAGTATTAGTTTTTTGCAGATAAAAATAATTATTGTTACAGATGGCTCAGAAT
The DNA here is from genome assembly GCA_018247975.1 of Parides photinus. Taxonomy (NCBI): domain Eukaryota; kingdom Metazoa; phylum Arthropoda; class Insecta; order Lepidoptera; family Papilionidae; genus Parides; species Parides photinus. The sequence continues at coordinate 11,251 of DWHU01000963.1, read as the reverse complement.
AGGACGAACAGATTATTGCTGCCGAATGGAAAGGTCATCATAAGGAATTCTAATGAAAGGTGTGTAATGCAAAACAACAATTTGACATATAGTTAAACTATTATTAAAGTAAATTACTGGGGGAGTGTGTTACGTGTAAATAGATCTTTAGTAATATCTGTAGTAAATGTTGTCGTGTATACTGAAGAGAAGATGCTTTAGCTGATGAAATCACTGCAATAACGGTGACGTTTATGTGCTGGTGATGTTTGCCAACAAGATATGTATGATATCGTTTAAGCTTGCTGAACTAACTACAGTGAACTTTCATACATACCACACACACACCTTTTTTTTATTGTGGGGAAATCCTACATCGGATACTCTTATGCTGCACGGGCAGCAAAAGAGTTATGCCGGACTCTTACTCGCTAAAACCCCACAGTGTCCTTCTACTACCTTTGGCCAGGATTGTGGGAAACGTTTGCACATGCTTCCGCAATCTTAACGGTATCGACCCTTGTCAGGGTCACGACTCGAGTGTTTACGAGGAGCTCGCCCCTATCCAAAACGCACAGAAGATCCATACGCGCCATCTCGAGGCACACACACACACCTCTGGGTCAACTTCCTACATACATAAAGTTTCTGGTGCATGAGGGCAGCGGCATCTCCTGCTACATGTAAATGTGTTGCTTAAAAGGAAATGTCAGTTATAAAGATTTAATGCTGTGTAATGTGGTCATAACTATAAATAATTTTTATTTCTCTTACTTTCTTTTGAAGGTTATCTTGAAAGATATGTATAGAAGAGGTAGTAGGTAGGTTTTAAAATATTATAATGATCAAAGGTACAAGGTGTCTCAAAAGAACGTTTACATTTAAAAAATTGAAGTATATTGAAATAAAAAAAAAATGTTTGTTATCAAATTGACCGCCATGTCAGTAGCTGGTGACTGAAACCATCGTTTTGTGGTGATCATACAAAAACTACATATACCATTTGGAAAAGACTTACTTAGAGCACCGTTTCACTGTCCTCTACCTATGACCCAAACTTCAACCTCCCACTCCTTATACTTTAGGAGAGTCATTGCAACGAACACACACTTTACCAGTAATAGTAAAAGTTACTAATGATTACATGACGAAGTTTGAGAAATGAGTACATAAGAGGAAATTTGAACGTGGCACCTGTGGTAAAAAAGATGAAAGGGAGTCGCATGTCCTGGTACGGACATGTTTTGTAGAGAGGAAACGGATGTAATAAAGAAAGTTCTTGGTATGGTTGTGTTTGGTTGGAGAGGAAGTGGAAGACCAACGAAACGATGGATGGATTGTTGACAGGAATGAATGGAGAAGACTGACATACTGCACCGGCCCCAAATAAATTGGGAAATGGGCAGGACGATGACGATGATGAGTAAAAGTTACTCCAAATCATTTCACTAGCTTATAACAACACTCATTCAACTCTTAATACAAGTAATTTTTGCAAACTACTGTATAAGTAACTAGATGTTCTATGATAGTTCAGTATGGATATTGGTTTGATCCCAACTAAGCATGGGCTTCTAGTCATCATCATTCGCCTGCCCTTATCCCAATTACTTGGGGTCTGCGCAGTATGTCCTCTTCTTTCATTCATCTCTATCATATGCCAGATCCACATTCACACCCTTCTCACACATATCCTTTTTCACACAATCCATCTTTTTTTCCGTCTTCCTCTCCCCTTATATACCTCCACATTCAGATCCAACACTCGGTAACATGATTAAAAAATTAAGCATGGGCTTCTAGTGTGGTGGGGTTATATTGACTTTTGACTGGCCGATTAGCTCAGTTGGTAGTGTACCTGCCTGTTGAGTAAGAGGCCGTGGGTTCGATTCCCGCTACATACAATATTTTTTAGAGTCTGGGTGTTCTCTATGTATGATATGTATATATTTACAAAAAATAAATATATTTAAGTAGTATATCAGCTATCTAGTACATAACACAAGAGTATACTCTGCTTACTTTGGGACTAGACAGTGTTGTGTGAATTGTCCATAGATATTTATTTTTTTATATATCTTTGACTCTCATTGTAAAAGTTCCGGGTCCCAAAAATTAGAATATGTATTTGGCATATGATATATATATATATCTATTAATGGATTTAATTTTGTCATCTCTCATCTAAGATTGCCTTTGAGAAGGAAAATTTCATGGTGAGTGAGTAAATGAAGAATGTATTTTTTAGCAATGATTTTTTTAAGTTCATATACATTTAATAATACAAATGTCCTCAGTTTTTTAGAGTGTTATGATTATGCTTTACTTCTTGGAAATTCATCTCAACACATACATCCACTGCTGTACTGTCTTTTGGTACATATTGATCGCTACCTGCGTAAACAGCTAGGGCTAAGAAACGATTCATTTTTAACCAATTTTTATTAGTTGTAATATTTTTTATGGACACTGCATCAAATTAAGCTTGTTGGATGATTGTCCATAGAGAAATCTCTTGGGATCCACTAATTAATGCTTCACCACACACAGTGGTATAGCGTGGTAACAAATGAGCTAACATTATTGTTTGAATAATGCTGTATTTTGTGAAATTACTGTTTAATTATTTGGGTAATGAGACTCAAAATCATGTGTCAAGGTGACTAGTATAACAGTACATTAGTTGGGATTTTATACACTGCATCAAATTGGAGTTTGTACTGTGTGTTGGCAGGTTTAGGCCGTGTTTGTACTACCTACCTAGACAGTCACCAGCAATAAAGATATTAATACAAAGATTTCCTTATACAGGGGTAATGAGACAGTCGACTCTGAGAGCATGGGCGTTGGCAGTGGAGATGCGGTAAGTTATCCTTTAATCTCATAATCATATTGAACCATCCTCCACCCACTCTTCGCCCCCCGTTAAGGGGGCACTAAAATGGGGCTAATGTTCCCAATGCTGCGATTATGTCCTTACTCCTTAAGGTTAAGTCAAGCACCATTTTGATCTTTATAAGTAGATGAATTTAAAGTATAAGTTAAAGAGCTATCACAGCTTTCGTCAATACGCAATAGAGCACAATCACAATTGATATTATTTTGTATGCAAGGTGAGGGATCTTTAAAAAGAATGATGGATATGAGTAAAGCCAAGGTTTTAAAGGGTTTAAAACTTCTCTTGTAGCCTCCTCTAGTACCTGAGGAGAGGTCGTGATCGTCTACTGAATGCAGGAAGAGTAGGGCCGACCTTAGCACCCTTCTTTATGTTACGACAAATACGACCACTTAACATTAGCCGTTTCAGGGTTGCTAATGGAACAATAAGGTTCCACAAAGTACGCGAACTCTAAGAACCTTTAAGGTTTTCTTCAGACAGTACTTATCCGAGATCTTTTCCCACTCGTTCGATACTGACTTATAACAATAAATAAGCACGTTATTATTTGAGAGTGCAATAGACAATTTAATCGCATAATTAATAAAAAGAATAATAAAACTTATTTTTTTTCGTTCTGAATCATTCTAAAATAATTAGTAACCCTCACATCGTTCACATTACAAATTTCTTCGCTGGTTCCGTAACGTAAGTCCCGTTTTAAACGTAGAAATAGAAAGTAACAGTTGGCAGTCGAACTGATACCGATACCGAGGTGCGTTTGTCTGCAGAACTCGAAACGGAATTGCGCCCGCGTCCAATCGTGGGTCAGGTCCAGTTCCGGTGACGAGTGCTCGTCGGCCTCCACGTGCGTGCACTGCGAGGAGAAAAGCCAGGCTAACCTTACGTGGGTCGCGCAGGACAAGTCGGACGTGGCCAGCAAACGGACGGAGACGTCGAAAATTACCAATTCAAATCCGACGTCGAAAACTGTTGACCTGAGCAAAGAGTCGAAAGGCTTGGAATCTGTTAGTAAGAGATCTGATTTTACGAGCGAAAGGAGAGAAAGTGATAAGGAGAGTGGAGTGCTGTATGATTTTAAGTTTAGCGATTTCTCAAGTAGCACCGACGAGGAGCACGACGAGACCAACCGTTTGATACAGCTACGGAACTCCGATTATTCGGATATTGTCGACGAGAAGTTGAAAGTGGTCATTGCCTTAAACGGTTACCCAAAGTCCAAAATGAGGCTGAAACAGATGGAGAACTTTCAAAGATCGCTCTCTGGTATTATTGATATGCAGTTGAAAGCGGGTTTGTTGAAGAAAGTACCGTCTTTTCTTGACTATTACCTAAATAGAGGCGCGATAGTTTGCATCTGTAGAGATTTAGAAACTAGAGATTGGATAGTGAGGGTTTCAGTTGGTCTAGAAGAGAGAATGAAGTGTGAATTAATAATTTTATGTTCAAGAGTCAAAAGGATATGTTTAGGTGTACTGAAGATACCAAAGTCCTGTTGGCCGGCGACGGCGCTCGACGTGTTCAAACTGTTGCAATACTTTAATCCCACTTTAAAAACTGATTTGTGGAAAATTTACTCCCAGAAGATTTCTGACAACGTTGAATGCACCTCGTTCTTGATCGACAGGGTTTCCGGCGAGATCATTCGCGGGCCAACATTTAAGAACGTCATAGATTACAGTAACATGGAGTTCGAGTTGACTGGGTATACTGAAATCTATTACGAAAACTTCCTGTCCGACCTCCGGGACGATTTGAGCAGCGTGGCCTCGAGGGTTAAGTTATTGGAGGAGATCAAATCGGAGGAAATTGTAACAACGACTGGCTCATCAGTCAACATGAAGATGACTGCCGAGATGAAGGACGCGGGCGACAAACTGTCCGCAACTAAGGAACACAGCGACGCTGCCGATATTAGGAAAGATTTAGAGAACTCGTTACAAAAAGATGTACTACGAAGACTTAAAGACGTTGAATACATTAACGATAGAAACGAGACGATTGTATGGACGGTCAAGACCAACGATACGGTGTGCAATCAACAATCAAATCAAGAAGAACATGCGACACGAGACGTGTGTGATAATGTTAAAGAAAGAGATGACACACCATCATCCATGGCTGAACTGACAGAAATCACCGATTCGTTTGTTGAGAGCAACGAAAATCTTCTAGCTAGAAACAGCACGGTGACGATAGATAGCAACAGAGGCATTGCCTACCACCGACGCACTAACTATCTTCACGTGGATAACGAACTGAAGGTTGCTATCACCCTTGACGGATATCCGAATAACAAATTGGAAGGAACGCACATCAGGCGACTGAAACGCCTTTTTAAGGAATATTTACACAAGGACATAAAGAACAGACGCTTCACGAACCTTATAATCCCCAAATTTCAAGATGTATACTTATCAAACGGTGCCGTGATCTACATATGTGACAGTTTAGAGACTAAGGAATATCTGACTGAGATCTTACCTAAGTTTATAAACTCGACCAGCCTCAAGTTGGTCTTCAAAGATTTAAATAATCTCGTTCGGTTCACAAGAGTCGTTATGCGTTTACCGAAAGAACTAGCGCATTTGGAGTCTAGAGAAATCATATCGAAGTTGGTCGAAAAATATCCGAGCCTGAAACCCGACTGCTGGAAGTATTATTCGGACGTTGCCGGCAAACAGAAGCGGCAGTTTGGAATTGAACCAGAATCGATCGACATCATCAAGAGTCCCGAATTTGAATTCATCTACGAAGGCGAATCGATTACCTTTAGAATAATAGATAGAAAGAAAAAGGACGTTAGTTTCACCGAAACGGAAACAACTTCGGTGGTTGATAATATTGAGACTGAGGTTCTCTGGGAGAAGGTGTCAAAAGAAATGTACTGTCCAATAGACACAGATTTATTGAATTCTTCTCTAACCCGAATACGTACAAATCACTACTCAGATTTAGTGGCTGACGATTTGAAGTTATATGTAGGTCCTTCGAATTATCCGGAAACTCGAGTCGATGAATCTCTGTTCTTCACCATTAAAAACGGTATGAACAGTATTGTACTGGAATCTGTCAGAAGCGATTTGTTGAACACGGTTATACCTAAAATACACGACATGTACCTGTTCGATGGGGTTATATTCATCATATGTAAAGACTTCACCTCCAAGCAATGGATCGAGGATCACATTCCAGCGGTAAATTCTAAATTGCATCTTAATCTGAAATCAACTGAGTTCCGAGGCGCGGTCGGTATAGTAAGTATGGTAGTCAAAACAGAGAAAGACACCGACGAAGTGATATCATTATTGCAGTTGCAGAATCCGAGATTGCGCACCAAGTTCTGGAGGAAGATAAGCATCGTGCGATCCAAAAACAAGCTGGACGTAGTTTTGCAAATTGATAAATTATCAGCACAAGTTATATCAAATTCCAGTTTCAACAAGTTTATCGGCTCAAACCCTGTGCAGTTCAAGCTGGGTCACTTACAATCACTAATAAAACCTAAGAAGAGTCTAGAATATGTAAACTGGAAACGTTGCGACTCGAACAGGGGCGAGTGTGATTCCAAGCACAGACAAGATGCAATCACCGCTGAGGCTAAAATACAGGCAGCGTACGCCAAAGTGGGGGTAGACGCATCTAGTTATGACGTTGAATCAGAAATTAAGTCTGTCGGTGACAAGATAGCTGATGATATAATTGCATACGTCGGCAGACAAAGAAGCGCCGCTGATTGGACAGAGAAACCGAGCGAGAGCTATTGCAAACTCACTTTAAAAGTACCCTCGAACATACTACCTGATGGTAAGGAAGACTTGAACATCATACTGGATCTACTGGAGGATAAGAATCCCGGCCTGAACACTGAGCTATGGAAGATCAATTACGATTCGAAAAACCCCAGCAAGGGCAAGTTCACGGTGCTGGTGGACAAACAGTCGGCGACCATTATAAAGAGCAAGAGCTTCGACCCCACTTTGGGGGGAGAGAAGTTGAAATTTTCTTTTTAGAACTAACGCTCTCCAATATCCCAGTTTAGGATGTAAGTTTTGTTTTCCCACCTGACGCCGAATTAGCTCCATTTGGTGCACGAGAAATCGTCATTTTGTGCTGCGTCTGAACAGACACCTGTAATCAATATTTTCGACCCAATCCATTGAAACTATGACAAAAGCAATTTTGGATCATTAAAAAACAATACGACTATAGTCTGGTTGTGTGACCAAATATCTAATTTAAAAATAGCTATAAATAAAGTTGAGAGGATTACCAAGTAGAATAAACAAGAAACCTGTAGTAGTTTATTCTTGACTTTCAACTTCAATGTCTGTATGACCATGTAAAGAAGCATATCACTGACCATAAACTACAGAACCACGCAAAAAAAAAGTCCCATTAGTTTAATCTCATCGCTAGCTTTAACCATTTTCTAATCTTTGTAAAAGTCAAAAATTTATTGTTTTTTAATATGTTAAAATAGACTGCATTTAACATCCGCCATTACCAAATTAAAAAAAAAAAATACCGGTTTGAGCAAATCGCAATCCATAGACTTTTATTTTTAGAAAATACTCTGTGATTTTAAAATCGATTTTAGTCGAGCAGTTTTCGATGTTGAAATGAAATGTTAAATTTTAAGTCACTACTGTAAGTAATTTTGAAAGGAAGTGATCCACAGACAAGAGACTGAGATTTGTAAAAATGTTTTTGTGAATTTGCAACTGATTTTTTTGTATTGAAATTGTTCGATGAGCATCGAGCATATTTTTTCTATGACTAGAAAAAATAATGATTTGGCTCAAAGGTCCCGTTACTATAGTCATTAAAAAAAAATATCTGTCAGTGATCGGCTGTTTGTGATATTTTATGGTGATATTATGGTAAATTTATAATTGTATCATTCCGTTAACAATTTAGTATGTGAAATAATTTTGTGATGTTTTATTCGTAATTTTGGTCGATTTCAAATAACGGCCAAATGTTTAAAATGTTTTTTTTTCTCTCTTATCCACGGCCATCTTTGAATGTAATGAAGTTGCCGGCGTTGATTTGTACGATTTAAGTCTTTACATAGGTTTTTAGTATAAGCGCTTTCGTGACATGGCAACATTTACTATGCGTTTTGTGTTAGTTTATTTTGTTTTTAATAATAAACGATTAATTGTTTAGTTTTTATTATTGATTGATTTGCGATGTGACCAGTTGTGTGCTCTCTTGTTTGTTGATGTGTAATTTTTTTTTTATTACAATAAAACTATTCTTTATTGATGAGTTTGCTTTCTGCATTTGATCATGTGCTTTCGTTGACATATTTGAATATTGTAGTCCCACAGGACGGTCAATTAACCTGATGGTATTTGATAGAATATTCTAGATCCTAACCGTACCTAAACTGTGTATTCGACAATGGCGGACGTCCTTTTAGATGCCACACATATTTAAGCAAATGTTTTTCAACCATACCACATGTTGATTACGTACGCAATACTAAATTATAATAATTATTAAACTAAATCAAACCTAGCATTAGCTGTCTCCGAGATCACTTATCATCTAAGCCAGTGTCTCTCAACCTGGGGCGTACTGGGGGGCAATTCAATGGTTGGAAGAGGGCAATTTGAGAATTGACTCGACATGACTTTGCCCTCTTCGCTTTAGACGTCGGTATCAAATTTAAAGAAAATAAACCTGTTAAATTATATGGGATTTCTTAAGTAGACGATTAAGGTTTTAAATATGAAAAAGTATGTATGATGTAATTGTGGGAGTGGGGGGAGACATAATAGTTTTAGAGAGACTAAGGTGGAGCAAGGCTCAAAAATGGTTGGGAAACACTGGTTTAAGTAGTCACTTGTAACGACAGCGGCCTAATCAGATACTGTAATATACTAAATACAGTTGATAAAGTTAGTTTAGTGTGATTAGCGAGGAATGCGAAAACAAAAATGTCCGAAATTAATCACTGCGTTCCTTAAAATTTTTTTTTGTGTTACATGGGGGCCTTCGCATAGCTACCTTAGCGGGGGCAAAGACAGGTTACGTCGGACTTTTTTATTGCAACCCACTGAATGTTCCCACTGTTGGGACTCGGGGACTTCTCTCCTACGGTCTTCTCTCTTTTACGGATGAAGGAAGAGAGGATAGGATTAGGAATGAGTACATAAGAGGAAGTTTGAAAGTGGCACCTGTGGTAGAGAAGATGAAAGGAAGTCGTCTGTCTTGTTACGGACATGTTTTGTAGAGAGGAATCGGATGTGATAAAGAAAGTTTTTGGTATGAATGTCTTTGGTTGGAGAGGAAGAGGAAGACCGAAGAAACGATGGATGGATTGTTGACAGGAATGAATGGAGAAGACTGACATACTTCGTCGACCCCAAGTAAATTGGGAAATGGGCAGGAGGATGATGATTTATGATAATTTGAGGGAAGGGGGGGGGAGGCTTAAGAGTTTTTATAAAGGCTAAAGCAGTGATTGTCAACCTATTTTTTTGTTGCGGCACATATTTAACGATTTCAAAATTTGGCGGCACACTTGAAATTTGGCGGAATACAAAAGTGCCGCGGCACAGTAGTTGAGAATCACTGGGCTAAGGCATGGCACAAAAAAGGTTGGAAAACACTGATCTGGAGCAACAGTCTGTCGGGAGCCTCTCCTACACTCGCGTGCTTGTACTCTGTCGTAGTTTTTTTTTTTGATAATGATGTCTACAGAATTAGAGTGAGCAGAGCACGGAAGATGCTTACGCTTAGCCTCTTTTGGTAGCTTAGCTCGAGGGGTGCTTGTTTTAGTTACAACCGGATTGGGTAATATTAAAAACTTGCTATATATGTCGGAGTAGTCATAGCGTGGGTGTTACACTTCGTGGGTGTTAGAGTAATAGTGAGCGTATTGTGGATGAGATGCGGACACAAACGACTGGGTTATAGTTCAACACTGGTTTATTCACAATTAGCTTGTAACAATTCGCGTAGTAGTACACAAACTATCTATCCGGACCATACAGCAGATTCAAAGCCCCCGTCCAATAAATCACCAATGATCCGAACACGTCTGTTCACTCCAAGCGCCAGTCTCGAACTAACTGCGCCACGGCCTGCGCGCCGTACTTATAGCAACCTCTATTTATACCCGACCGTGAGGCCCCGACCCTGCTCGCGATGCCCACCGCACCTCTGAATGATCCGGACGGATATTACAAATCTACATTTACTGAGTTTAAACAATTATCAGTGTGGTGCAGAGTGCACACACACATAAACAATAATCCGTCGTCTTCTCAGCTGCTCTCCGACCGCAACCCGTCGTCTTCGCAGCATATCTCCGACATATATATCATCATCATCATCAACAGCCTGCGGCAGTCCACTGCTGGACATAGGCCTCTCCGCATCCAGTTGCTACCATTTTTTTTGCAACCCATTGAATGTTCCCACTGTTGGGGCTCGGGACCTTCTCTCCTGATGGAGAGGGTAGTTGGCCACAATCCACCACGCTGGCCAAGTGCGAGTTGGCGGATAAAGCCAGTGATGTTTAATTTCTTAAAGCGCTCATAACTGGGAAAAGTCATCGGCGCGCGCCGGATTCGATCCCGCGACCTCCGAATCTGAGGCCGCGGACCCAAACCACTCGGCTATCACGGCTACTTATACTACTGCTGCTGGACATAGGCCTCTCCGCATCCAGTTGCTACCATTTTTTTTTGCAACCCATTGAATGTTCCCACTGTTGGGACTCGGACCTTCTCTCCTGATGGAGAGGGTAGTTGGCCATAATCCACCACGCTGGCCAAGTGCGAGTTGGCGGATAAAGCCAGTGATGTTTAATTTCTTAAAGCGCTCATAACTGGGACAAGTCATCGGCGCGCGCCGGATTCGATCCCGCGACCTCCGAATCGGAGGCCGAGGTCCCAAGCCACTCGGCTATCACGGCTACTTATACTACTATATTTATGTTGAAGGTTAATAGCGGCGTGCGTCCGAAGCCCCCGGCGTTGCAGGCGTCGGCGTCGCGCGCCTGCGTCGCGTGCGGCGCGCCGGCCTGCACGTACTGCTCCGGCTGCGGCACGACGCCGTACTGCAGCGAGGGTTGCCAGCAGCGCGACTGGACCGGGAGGCACATGAACGCCTGCGGGAACCTCACCATGTAACACATATATCACATACCATTCCCACCGACATACGGCTTGACACACATAATACTTGAAAGGGTTCAAAGAAAGGCTACAAAAACGGTGCCATCTTTGTATCACCTAGACCAGGGCTTCTTAAACCGTGGGTCGCGACCACCAGGGGAGTCGCGAGACTACTGAAAGGGGCGTCGCAAAGATCTGATACTTTTCAATCATTATTGATACAACTACATGGCTGCAA
>DWHU01000962.1:0-14623 GCA_018247975.1 Parides photinus | reverse complement strand
CCTATTACTTCTATTAATACATATATAACTATAAAACCAAGTGTAATTGAAAGTAAATTTTAAAAATTTAAAATTATTCCTAGACGTTTATTAGCAACTTTTCTTATTATCTTAACTATTTTATTAGCCTGTCTTTCAGCCAACTTCAGTCTTAAAGCTAATCACTAAAAACGAGGCATGATTTTTCTGCAATAGTCGTAGAAATTAAACGTAACGTATATTGCGGTGAATAATCCTCCAAATTTAGTAGATCCCTGTATAGTCTACAGTATGTAGTGTTTAAAAGAACAAAAGCTCAATATAACAGTCATTATGAACACATATAAAAGCATTACTGACTAAAAGGATTTCGATTGTAAATAACTCCTGAATTTGTTAATAACCTGCATGCGATAACTCTCAGACCCCACGGCCGGGATTAGTTCACCTCGATCCATTTAAGTTGCGTTTTATTTATTTGTATCAAAAATGAGAAGGCAACGTCATCAACCGATGCCGATACTAATACTTCACACATCGTATTAGAATGGCTATTCAAAGTGGCAACACTGACATCAACTTAAAACTGTCGACCTAACTCGACCCGCACAGGTTTTTTTTCACAAACCGTTACAAAAGGCAAAACCCGTCGACTGATTCATACCTTCATCAAAGTATCGACAGAATATGCATTAAATGAATTAAAAAAATTAATTGAATTGAGTAACGTAACATATCGCACAGGCATTGCATACTGCATTCAGAATTTAGAGTAAATTTTTTTAATAACATTATTCACAAGTTCGACTAATTGTATGATACGACGTAAGGAAATAAAATAAACGAATTTATGCATATACCAAGTAAATTTAATATTATTCATAGATCGCTGGTTAATATCCGGATCAAACGATCATTTTGTTAAATCAAAAAAAGACATGAACTTTAAAAAATTTATTAAAATTGTTTTACATTAAAAAATAATACAGTGGGAAAAGAAATTAAAGCAGTGTTGCCATTGTAAAATAAAATTACTTATTTAATTACAGAGATAAGCATAAATATTTTAAACATATAAATTTGTAAATATTTACTGATTTATTTATTAATTTTTTTTATTTTATGTACTAATAAATGCGTTATCAGGTACCGATGTCCAATATCCATTTTTTTTCATGTGATTAGTGATATATATTGATATATTCTTAAGCAATAATAATTGTAAATCAATGTTTAATGTATGTCCAATTAATGTATAAGTTTATCTATAAAGAAATTGAATATTTTCCTTACCGATGCTGCTGTTGAATTGATTCTTCGTAAGTCGTATTATTAATCAGGTGTGGCATCGAAAAAGCGAGGTCATTGTGTTGTCCAGCACATACGCAAAAATGTGTGTGCCGTGCGAAGACGCAGGATTCTTCCTATAAAATGTGGAGCGACCCCTTGTGGTCACAGTATCGAGCAGGCTACGGTCTCGGAAGGACACAAACATGAAGTTGGTGAGTCCTTCATTTTAATTATTACTCTCCTGCAAATACTATACCAATGTCTAATTAATTACACTTAACTCTGTCATTATATGTTACAGCTACTATTTGTCATTAAATTAAACCCTTATTACTTGTGAAACCCTTCTTAGAATGATGACAAAGAATTAACATTTTCGGTATACTAATTTAACCTAACTCCTTTCGCATTTTTGTAAGACGAAACATTAAATGTTGGTGATACAAAAGTTTACCACAAAGTCGTCCTTTCTTATAATATGTATCAAGAAAAACCAAAAATATTTAATTTAACCTCCTATTCTAAAGAAAAACACGTAGCTTTCAAACAAACAGATATTTAAATATTCATTAAAATTTCTTCTAATGCGGTTTAGGTTTGTATTAAATGACAGTGACAAAAAAATAATTCAAAGTCAAATCTGTTGTAAACGTTTGAATTTTAATAGTTATAATTATTGCTTCAGATCATTTTAACAGTAGCCTTTTTGGCTTTGGCATTTGCTGAAGAATCGGAATTTAATAATTTTGGAGATCAAGAAGCTGCGGCAACAGTAGAGTTGAAGTATGACCAAACCGCGGCGCAGTCCGTCGTGAATGATAACGTGGCTCAGTATTACACACCTTCTGCAGCACCTGCTTACTACGTACCACCCAGCCAAACACCACCAAGGCCCTGGAATCCAGCTCCCAGCAATTACATCCCTTCACAAAATAATCCACCACAATCGTTCAATAATTACATCCCAACAAGCACAGTAGCAACACCGGTCAGCAATTATTATCCTTCCCAAAGTACTGCAATCCCGTCAACGAGTAGCTACGTACCGCCATCGTCAAACTACGTTCCAATCCAAAATGATCCACCACAGAATTCGTGGAATCAACAGAACAACTATGTACGCCCGCAGAACAACTACGTATCACCCCAAAATACATGGAACAATAACAACAACAACAACAACTGGAACAATTGGCATAATCAACAGCAACAAGTACCAACGACGACGACGACAACGACGACGACGCCAGTAGCCGTGATAAAGAATGAACAAACGTACGGTGAAAATGGCAGTTACAAATACGAGTAAGTTAATCTTTTTTTATTTTAATCTACTTAGCTACAGTTTCCTTCGTCACTTTGCGAAAGGATATTAAGTCTTGTTACCCTAGTAATTTCACTACCTACAGAGCCTTTCAAATCGGATCTGAGTCCTGCCACTAGTTATTACTGCGTTAACAATGTCTTAAAACATCCAATTTTAATACTTAACTAATAGTGCCAAATCGTGTTAAAAATCTTCATATTTTTAAATCATACATTAAGTAGCAATAATACGATTAAATTTCAATAAGTTTTTTACTACCACAAGCTTTTTTATCTTAAAATAAGACTTTTAAATTTAGTTCGTGGATTTCGGGAGCCGTGAGCCGTAGGTCCGTGTAAAAGCCATCAACAAAACTATTTGCATTAAAATTATACAAAAAGTAATGAAAATTAATAATAATGAAAACTATCCAGTTAATGTTTTAACTTCAATAATATAACTCTAACTACAATAGTATACTTATATGATCGTGAAACTAAACATCTTTCTGAGCAGTAAAAAGTAACAGATGAATAATTTATTACTATTTTTAAAGTAACAGGAACGATCAATAATTTATTTACAGACTATCCGTTTGCCAAACTACAATTTTACGTATAAAAAAAGCAGAGAATCTAACGGTCAACTTTCTATAGGTTACGCGTAAATGGCTTTCAATCCGGTTATAACATTAGCAATTTAACTGTATCATAAAAATCTTGATAAACTACCGCATTCTATAAATGTATGCTAACCAATACAACACGCGTTAACCTATAAATTAATTTATTGACGCTATTTTCTAAACATATTTCGTCTAGCAATATATAAAGAAATGTTTAAAACGTTAAACAGACTCCAGGTATTGTGGAAGTTAGAATAATTTAAGTTGTTAGTGTCGAATGTTTTTACGAGGAATATGTTGTTATGTACATTCGAAGTGGTTTGTTAAAAACCTTACCACCATTATGCTTCAAGCTTAACTGAAAGCTTATAGCCACTTGATTGTGAAATGTATTTGTACCAGATATTAGATACTGCAGCCACTTTTCAAGTTAAAACAATCCCAATTACACCTAATAGACAACCAACTTTAATTACAAAATCTAATCCAGTCGTATGTAAATAAATAAGTATCTTTGGATAATTCACATAACACTGTCTAGTCTGAAAGTAAGCATACTCGGTTATGTTATGGGTACTAGATATCTGATACACTATTTAAATACATTTTTATATAATATATGACTCAGAGCAAATATTGTCCGTGGCGGGAATCGAACCCGCGGCCGAGTAAGAACTCGGTAGGCAGATTCACTACCAACTGAGCTAATCGCCCAGTGAAATGTTTTCTTAATGACAAATATTTCATTTAATAAAAACTATCACGCAGATACGAGATAGCAGATGGTACACACGTCGGTGAAGAGGGTTATTTCACGAATCCTAAAGCCACTGACGAGAGCCTTGTAAAGAAGGGATGGTATTCATTCGCTGACGCAAACGGTAAAGTTTACACAGTCACCTACTGGGCTGATGACACCGGTTACCATGCATCAGGTGACCATCTACCCCAATCACCTCCAGTACCACCCGCGATTCAAGCGTAAGTATTCAAACTTTAACCTTCAGTTAAATCTACAGTAACTACTTTATACAAATTATATGCTATTTAAATATATTATAAAAATAATATAATCGGAAATATTAGTATTTTCGCAAATTCGTTCATATTGCAAGTAATCCTCGAATATTTTAAATGACATTTATAAGTCTACTAAAAACATTTTTATTATATATATCGAGGGCCTTGAATATTTAGTACATGTACATTTCTATTTACAGAGCCATTGATCAAAGCATGAAAGAAGAGGCTGCAAAGGCTGAAGCCGAAAAGAATAAACTGCAACAACCCCAGCCAACGAACCCATCGCAAATTTATTACCCACAACAAACCCAAAACCCACAACAAGTGTATTATCCTCAACAAACTCAAGCTCCCCAACAAGTATACTACCCACAACAAACGCAGAAACCAGTTCAAAAACCCCAACCATCTAATGACTATATCCAGCCAACACAGCAAACGTACAATCCAAACTATCAACAAAATTACTACCCACAGCAAAATCAACAGCAGCAGACTTACTACCCACAACAAACTCAACAACAAAATTACTATCCCCAAGGAAGCTACACTTCTAGCGGGAAATAAGTACATTTAAAACGATTTGTGGATAAATATATGTAAAAAAGATTAATTAATAAACTGTGAATTTGAATACAAGTTTCGTAAGGAAATATTAACATTTCCACAACCATTATATCAGCTTCGAAAATATGTAAGATTAGTTACAAACAAGTAATCTCGTTCACGATGATCATTGTGAACACGATTGCTGTGCTGTGAAAATAATGTAAAAAAACATTGCAATGCATTTATGCCATAAATACGTGTAATTTATATTAAGTTAATAAATATTGTAATTAAATCATTTAAATTTCATTTATCGCCCAAACTTTGCTGCACCTAACTTTAGATGCAAAAATTTCAAAGAAGGTTGTTGAATGCGCAACAAATTTTAAAAACTAGGATATATTAATTGGTAAATGATGTCTTAAGAATTTAACTCTTAAGCAGACTGTATGTTACATAATATTATAGAGTAAAAGTTATTTGCTACTTAATTCCGAAATTGATGCGCTTACCAATATATATTATACTTTCGTTGTTCTCCCGTGTGCCGCTCTCCCATGCTTCATTAATATACAAGGACGACTCTGACCTTCAAAACCTGCAAACCTAACCTTTTAATCGCTTCGACAGGCAAGAGTTACTTTTATCCTTTTCTTAATAGCCAAGGAGATTATAGTGTTTATTCCATCGAACCAATATAAGAAGCGTTACTGTTCAAATAAGAGTTATCACAAAGATGAAAATATACAATTAGGTTACATTACCAAAATGTCTAATATCGATATCACAAACGTTTTTTAATAGACGATTAGCTTTCGTCTACCAAGAATAAAGTTTCTTAGTCACCGTTTTTATCAACTAATAAGACCTTGAACCTCAAAATGTATTCAAAACTTGTTTATAAGGGCACTGACTTGGAGCAATATAAAAGGTACATCGATTCAAGATCCAAAAATGTGCACGCTAAAGACCTTGATCCTTTCCACCCATGCTAAGTTCCGCGAACAGGCCATTTAAAAGACCGGTAACAAGATTACTTAATATATCAAATGAGATAAAAATAAACTTATATTTAACATTTACATTGAAACGTATGATTATTTGAACAAAAACTGAATAAAAGTGTTCAGATAAAACTCTTTTGATGATGATAGAAGAGAAAACAATATCAAAACGCGATATTTTCACGAGTGCCTGAACATTATCTTGCGTGCCTATAAATATACGCGGAATTCATTTTCATTTTCAGTCTTTGTTTGACTTGTGGTTAAGAGTGATGTGATTTATGTATATACATTTATATATATATATACATGTTAATAAGTTCTGGATTCATCTCCAAAAAAAAATGGAACAAGTAAGTGTTGATTACGAAGAATGTTTGTGTTTAAATCTATATTGATAAGTGATTATTCAAGTTTACATAGTAAACCAATATTTTCGTTTCAGGTGTACGTTTTTTCGTTATTATTTTTTGTAATTTATGTAACTAGTACAAGAGGACAACAAGAACAATTTTCATTTCCTCCCATTAATTCATTACAAAGTCCGGATATAACATCAGATAAATATTTTTCATCACAATTTCAGTCTCAAATTCCTTACTTTGTAACGAATAGTTACAATGAAATTTCTAAAAAGTCTATACCGCCGCATATTGAAAAATTGTCAAACAATATAAGTCCGATGCCAATGTTACTAGTATCAACTGCCTATTACGGAGACGAAAATCTTCGTCGGAAAGATGAAATCAAGAGACACATAAACATATCTGCGATGCCCTTTAATTATAACCGGACAAAACATGCAAACAAATACGAACCTGAAGAAAAAACAAGTAGTACTACTTCACACTTAATTAATTATCAACATCCCATAGAGAGAATGGACACAAAAGCTTCAATATCTCCAGAAACTTTACATTTTACAGCCAATCAAAATCCGGTATCTAAAAAAATGATAATATCTATCGAGAATGGTAACAATCAAGAACTTGAACAGAAAGCTTCGTTTCATAACGTGAACTTTGCACCTACTCCTAAATATTTTTTACAATCCACCACAGAACCAGCAATACCTATACTCAGACTCTCAAACGAAATGGATTTAGACGGTAGCTTCAGTTACGAGTAAGTTTACTATGTTTATTTTTCATTCATGCTCAAAGATACGATTGAGTAGTATTTTTTCTAACCTACTCAACATAATGATTGGACATTACTATAGTTTTTTATTAAAAGGAATAATTACGGCATGTAAATCATTAAAATCCTTGCACCTACCTTTATCTAAATAATATGTTACTTATACTAAGTATTTTCTCCATAGAGCCTTGGGAGCTGATCAAACTCATTATGTTCAACACAGCCGCATGGAAAACATAGGCACTGATAAAGAAGGTCCAATTGTAGAAGGTTCATATTCATATGTTGGTGACAATGGGCAAACATACACCGTACACTATATCGCCGACTCTAATGGATACCGTGCCACCGGTGACCATCTTCCTGTTCCACCACCAATCCCAGAAATCATTCAAAGGTTTGTAAAAATCACATATTAACAACTAAAATATCTTCATTATTAAAATAATACGATTGAAAATTAATGTTTCAGATCAATCCAATACAATCTCGCTCAAGAGATTAAACAAGAACCACATCTTCAATATTATGTAAGCGATAGTATTCCAGATAACGAAAAATATAACCAAAACTATATCAGGACACAGCGTAATTTATTCACGGGTCAAACACCGGAATCATTTTCATTTGGATTTTTACAAGCAGCATCATCATTACGTAACAATGTGACTTCTTTAAAAAATGTCACTGATCCTTCAAAAACAAGTCCAGAATTTCCCCAGGACAATACCAAAAGAAATATCAATTATGAACCTTTGGAACCTCAAGTAACTTTCCGAGCATTACAGGGCGCACATTCTCCCTTAAACGACGTTCAAAAACCAACTCTTCCGCAGTTAGTAAATTACGAACCTAATGTAAAAGAAACCGAAAGTGCTAAAGCCTTATGGAGATGGCAATACGGTTTAAATAGTAATACCGATAAACCAAATACTATAAAAGACTCAATATCAAGGTCATCTAGTGAAGGAGATGACATTATTATAAATTTTAATGAAATGTCACCAGAGGAATATACCAAAATTATCAAAGACTATGAAAAAATTGATTCTAATTCAAATTACAATTTAAGGAATGAACAAGAAATGGAAAATTCTCCAGGCTATACTCATTTTAATAAAAACATGGAAATTAACGATGGTTATGAAAGCTTGGAAAATAAAAAATATTACAGTGACAACTACAATGATGTTAAGCCTACTATCAATACTGTAAATGATTACATGTTAAGAAATTTTATCATAGCTAACAGTACTCGTCATGATAATTACAACTTGAACTATTCTCAAATGAATAATGAAATGAAGCCAAAAGTAATGGTTGTCGAAAATAATGTAAACCCTGTTTCGTCTTCCAGTGAAAATTCACTAAGCTGGTTCGATGATAACAATAAATCATACGATTCGAAGGGGACAATGTATGACCCCATAAAAACCACGAACCAAAAAATTAATACAAGAAATTATAATATTCAAACTATACCAATAACATCAGAAATCAAAACATTAAATAATGAAAATAATGAATTAAAAATTAAATCAAATTATGAAACACCAACCGTCAATCCAATATCATACGGAAACAATATTCAGTACCAAGGGAAATATGAATTTAAAACTGTCAATGAAAATCTTCTAAATCAAATTTTAACAAAAATCAATAACACTCAATACGTGACCACACCGGAAAGTACTATTCAGGAAGAAATGAAAAATAACATCTTTCTTAAAAATATATTAATGGCAAATGACCACGATTCGCGAAAATTGGATCACGAAAAAATAAAAAATACTGAAAAACTCCTAGAGACTGTAACAAGATCATCTCCAATAAACACATTTAATTATGAAGCAAACTCGCGTAAAGAAGTTGATCCTGTTGTAAGCAAAGCGTTTGATATATCTAACGTTCTTAATTTAATAGACAACAAGAACATTTTCGAATCTAATAGGTTACTTATTAAAAGAAAACCGCAATACATAAATAATGTTCATAAATACAACTTTGATGCAGATTCAAACTTTGAAAATATAAATAAAGAAAAAGATGATCCTAACTTAAACGTTTATAATACGAAACAACATCCACAGCAGCAAGAAATACGAGGAACTTTGAAAAATTACAAAGTTTTACAGCGGAACAATGCAAGAAATTTTAACACAGAAGATAATCCTTCACAGCATCACTTAAATAAAAGCATCTATTCTTTAAAACTACCACCTTTGGGTCGCGCTGGGCCTTCGATGAAGACTTATCAACCACCACTATATTTATTATAATGATGTGATTATAATTATAATATTTATCGTTATGTAGTAAATAGTAAATACTCATGTTGCATTTATTTTTTTTTTTTTTTTGGATATTGATATCCACTCGTTCTCCTGTGAAATAGAAGATAATCAGTGGCTTAGGGCCGGGATTGCATTTATTTTTATAAGTGAAAATAAAGATATGTCCATATTATATTTCGCCTATTTATTTAAAAAAATTTGGTTGCGGCTACTTTAAATTTGCAATGCAATCCGATTTCAAAGGCGTTGTAGCATATGAAATTACTATAGTAACGAGCTTAATATGTTGGTCATTAGCTACATTTATAGCTACCAAGTTAATAATATAACAATGTCGATGAAATGAAATTAAAGTAAACAGGAATTCCAGATTAATCTCACTGTCCGCATTGAAAGCGTGACGCGCTCTGTATTTTCTAAGTAAGAGTGGTTTTCTCCAAGTGTCTTAAGTAAATGTAATGTTTTGTAGATTACCAACGCAACGTTTACTGAATGGCAACAAAAAAAGGAAACTATATGTATTTTGATATAACTATTATAATATAATGGGTATTTTATATTAGTATAACTATGAATAAAATGTCAAAGGGGACCAAGCTGATAAACTTTTAAGAGCAATTTCCAAAAACTGAAGCCACAAAGAAAACACCTTTCCATTCAGCAAGGCTATACAATTATTTGCTTGGTACTCATAGAAGGATAACATTTCTTTTATTTATATGTATTTTTATTGTACTTTTGTGTGAATTCATATAGATATGTTTAACGTTACAAATAGTCAAACACTTTTACTCTACTTTCCACTCACGGTCGTAATAAATAATATATCTGTTTTTTTATTCAATAACATCAAACAATAATGATACCGTTTTTATATGATCTATTCCCGTTCAAATTACGTTGTAAGAGATTTTGGACGTGTATTTATTAAAAGATATTTATCGCACTAAATTATTAAACATTCCACACCGTCTAAAACCTTGGTAGGAATGTTTATGTGTTTTTATTTTTAGGGTTTTTACTTCGGAGCTTTGTTAAATGAAAATCGCACGTATCATTGAGAAGTTAAAACTCGTACGGTTCAGCAAAAATTGTGAGGAGCCAAAATGTCGTCCATTTCATGTTACCGCGGACTAATTTTTTTTAACCCCAAAAATTCTGCTCACGTCTCTCCTTTTATTACACCAAACCTTTGACTTTAGGATGTGTCAAGGGCATAAAGATCTAACAATTCATACGCCAGCCGCAAAGCAATTTTTTTGTTTGCGGTAAAGGAAGCATTTAGCTATTATGTCATACTATGATAAAATTGCCAAAAACAAGCTATTTAATATAGTATATCATAATATTTTTTGATTTTGTGCCATTAAATTCTGTGCCAAATGTTTTAAATTACAGAAATAAATATTAGAACTTTTTTGACACATACCTTAGACAATTATAATCTCTTCTCAATAACACGATGCTTGTAAGTAATGTAACAATATTTTGTATTGGTGATACGTCTGTATTAAAGAAGAAGGACATCTGATATTAGAAGAACTATCTAGTGTAATTACTAAGGTAACGAGACATACATCTAGTAATGAACAGTATTGTTCAAACAGTACTGTAGTTCCCGATACGAGTTTATATCTGATGGGGCTCCAATTGTTTCTTTGCTATTTTTTATTCCAAGATCTTTGTTTGGTGGTAAATGACACAAGGCTTATAATAATACCATGCTAGATGCTACGGACTTGTTTTGCAAAGAGAGGAAAAGGATGTAATTAAGAAAGTTTTAGGTATGAATGTTTGGTTGGAGAGGAAGAGGAAGACCAAAAATACGATGGATGGATTGTGTAACACATGATATGCAGTGTATAGTAAATGATGAGTTAGCGTCTGACAGGAATGCATGAAGAGGACTGACATACTGCGCCGACCAGAAATAGATTAGGAAATAAGCAGAGCAAAGAATAAGAAGAATTTAGGTTGATATACATTACACTTCATAGTTCTTATCGCCTTGATATGACATAAGACATAAGGTAGTATGTCTCTTTACCACGTAATTTCATTAGCAACAGCGCCGTTCAAAGAACACAGTTAAGCCGACATTATATAATTCAAGTGCAGAAGAGGTACTAAGCTGGTTCATAGCTTACAAGGTACCGTCTCAAGAGGTCTCCGTCAGTAAATATCATCAAATAAATTTAATTTGATTAAACACAACGTCAGTAACATTGAAGTGATTCCTAAAATTATTAAGAATGATGTCACGGACATTTGAAAAGTTTTATTCAAACTTTTCAAAAGTCGATGACACCGGCACGGTCGCATGGTGTTAGTTGTTAGTTAGGTGTGTTTGTGTATATTTACTTGTAGGTAAATATTTTTGCTTTGAGTCTCGCGCAAACAAGATTTCATCCAAAGTACCCCTTAATTTACATAGTCTGGCAGCGCCGCGCAATTAGCCGTGTGATTTGTGTAATAAAATACGGTTCCCTTTATAAATTATTTACATACCATGTTTACTATAATTTAGGAAATGTATTGCTATTTCTTATTTCATTTCATTAGCCACA
This sequence comes from Parides photinus, assembly GCA_018247975.1. Taxonomy (NCBI): domain Eukaryota; kingdom Metazoa; phylum Arthropoda; class Insecta; order Lepidoptera; family Papilionidae; genus Parides; species Parides photinus. The sequence goes on along the minus strand of DWHU01000962.1, from coordinate 2,846 downwards.
TAGCCTTTCAAACAGGAGCTACGATGATATCTACTTAGTTTTTGACCACAGACACCTACCGCCAGTTATTACAAATACATACAGTAATAAATATATAGTAATTATAATTAGTAAACGCTGTGTCTACTTCTATCAGTTATGTACTTACCACTTCTGATTTTTAGTGTATTTTTCTGTAAATTTCATGTAATAGTACATAATTGAGTGTAGAAAAAATAAATAAATAAATTACTGCCTTAATAATGTCTTAAAGCATCTCACTTTAATACTGAACTAATTATGCCGAAATATTTTAAAAATCCTTTTGTAATTTACCCTCATATTAAGTAAAAAAAATACGGTTTAAGTTTTAATAAGTCTGCTTATACAACAATTTTTATCTACGAATTAACTGTTCATGCATAGGTTAAAATAAAACTCAAAAATTAGAGTGAATTCCGTATCGATATACGAGTATATATATTGATAAAATCTTATAGAATTATGCACAACACACATTGATCATGACTATGTGCACCGCTGTAAAGGACAATAAACATCAAAGGATATACAGAATAATATGTAAATTTTAATGCAAGTTCGGGATCAAAGTCTTTATGCGGACTGTTTTATATCCTCTGATTCGATTTTCCATGTCCCCAACGCATCTGCTATCGGATTTTGGTAAAAGATATCCAAACATTCTGCATAGAAATCGGTCACTCTTTTACGTTGACTTTCCGGTTTTTACTTGTTACAATAATCCAACATGCTTATATTTTTTTTGCTTTAAAGAAGCGAAAATTTTACTATACAGAGCTATACATAAATATCTTACTATAAAGAACTTCTATATTACTATTTAATAACATAAGGTTAATATTACTGGGTAATAAGTCTCAGTTGCAACAGACCGTTAGTAAATAGAGTATCACTGTCTAATAAACGCCCTCCTTTTCTAATAAAAAATAAATACTTCAGTAACGAGTACACGTATTAACATGCAGCTATAAAGATATCAAATTCTTTTCTTTGAATCACAAAGAATTTTAAGAAAACCAAAGCGCTATTCCCACAAACGGACCAGTTCGAAGAACATTCGAGAAAACGAGTCTGTTGTAAAATACCATAAACAGCGCAGATATAATCTACACCTACTCTTAATTCAACGTGCTAAACTAAAAAAAATTAGCACGTTCTTAATGTCACATGTTTATTATTATATAAGTACATACTATATTATCATAAACAAATCTTTTGAACTGTGTTGATTAATTTAATGAGGAAACTCTAGAAAATGTTTTTAGTATGTATCCTATATTTTATACCATACCTAAATCTGAATAGCAAAATGTAATAAAAATCTAGCACAAGCGTATAATTTTACTTATATTATTTATAAAAGTATTGTAAGGTTTCATCATATAAATCACTGTAACCTTCCCTTAGAAGTATCTTCGAAGAATTCCCTTTGATAACCCAAAAGAAAGTATTATCATAATCTGTCGTATCATAATCGTGTTCTCGTATAAAATTCTGAATGATCTTGAATTAAATCGCAATATATATACAGGATACCAAAATTATAGATCAACGAGACTTAACACATTAAAGTTAGCAAGCGACGAGTTGCAAAGTGTATCATCTCAATAGCTTACTTTTTTAAAGAATAGATAGGCTTCATAATTGACATGTGAATGTTACATCGATATGTACATGTGAGGCACGTGAAGGGATAGGGGATGCAATGTCATCGCAGCGATTAATTAGTGGAAAATGAACATCGCACCGTTCGACATTTTCAATTACAGTCATCTAAAACAGAAACGCATTACCGAATGGCCGAAGGGGAAACTCGGGTCGCTTAAATTCAGCCGTAATACAATTAGGATTTAGCGGCGGAAATATTTCGTTTCAATCCATCTATGCGTTCATTTTAACGAGCTACACTTTTAATCGAAACTTTATGTACTTTAATCAATCGTTACTAGCATCTAACGATCTATATAAATACAACCTAAAATCATAGTGGTAGTCAAGAGAGAAATTAGCAGCGTAATGCAATTTTAGTAACGTCCAAAATCCAAAATAAAGAATGACGCAGTTTAACCTCGTCGAAGTTTCGTCTTACATCTTTTGCGGTTTTTTATTATTATTTTGGATTGGTTCAGGTAGAAGCCCTAAGGAGAGGGTTCAAATTATACCGTATTTGGAGATACCGAAATTATCATCAGGAGGGAACGAATACATTTGATATTTATTATCGCTTCTCAGTTTATTAAAAACTTTTGCGAATTTACGTAATAACTTGTCTTTTGTACCTGCTCGCGAGTAATATAAGTCTTTAAAAGGTTTCCTTTCCCATAACTACCTATACCATGAATTTAAAGAAAACAGTCTTAGATTGCTATTTAATATGTTTCATAAATTACTAATTGGTCGATGTATACCAGCGTTATTACATATAGTATGTATGATAGAGGTAGTTGTATAGATACTACAATATAAATAAAATTGTAGACAGTAAATAAGGCTGAGTTTGAGGCAGCAAGTCGTTTCATTACATGATGACAGCGATGAGAGATGTATACACTCTTCCGTTACAATCAGGTTCATTAACAAACTGGCTTGAACTTCTGAAGATTCTTTGTAAATCCCCAATACCTTAAGAAATAAGATCAAATACTACCACCATTTATGCCGCGCTTCCGTCTGACTGTGACTGGCCCGTCATTATAAGTTAACACTTTATCAGCATATTTTACACATCAGTATAGTAAAAAGAAGCGACAAAACAATATCAAATAGTAAAATATAGAATAATAATAATATTTGATTGTTGGTCCAACTAAATGTATGAAATAAAG
>DWHU01000961.1:0-14631 GCA_018247975.1 Parides photinus | reverse complement strand
TTGTGTGAGAGATGATATGCAGTGTTAGGTGAATGATGAGTTAGCGTCTGACAGGAATGCATGGAGAAGACTGACATACTGCGCTGACCCAAAATAAATTGGTAATGGGCAGGACAATGATGATGACTTTACGTATTAATTTATCTTAAAGGAAAACAATATAAGGAAACTGACACATCCCAAGAACAAGTCTTTGAGGTCGACATTGTCAGTTGGACAACGCGCCACGCATTTCATACTAACTTTGTTCTAGTCCTACAAATATTATAGCATTAGTAACAAATTGAGCTTTTGAAGTTATAATTAAATATCTACGATAGTAATCAAAACATTTTATTTACTAAGAATATTATCGTTAAAGTCTTCATAGTGCCTTGAAAAGTTGAGAAAAGGAAATGCGTTTATATAAGATATAAACGTGTAATCAATTATAAATAAACACCAACAACTTATTAATATAATTACACTTTGGACCTATAACCTTCATTGTTGTATCGCTTTTGATTTAATTGTACCACGATAAGATAAAGCGAAAACAAACAAAAAGTAAATGAAATAATTTATTTCGACTTTTTTTTTTAGGAGATAGGCAACAGCCCTCTGGCACCAATAGGGTGGAAGGCATCTGTGGTGGACAAGAAGATTTAACACAAAAAACTACTATTTATTTAGACAAGCTTATTTTTTTAACCGTAAACGCTAATAGAGGAATAGCTTTTCCGCTTTGTAACTATGCCTGTATTTTCGGCGAGGGCAAATCAAAACCCATTTTTTTTTGTTTCCACTCGTTCCTCTTATTAGCTTAGTAGTTTTTATACTAAATATTCTTACGCCAAAAAAAAATATTGTTTGATGTAATATTTATTTTATGGTAGAACATGCAGTAGTGATGCTATCAACTTTTAATTTAAAGACTGACTTTAATAACCGGTTAAAGTCAGTCATTAAATATTACATGTATAAATACCGGTTTTCATTATGACATTATGTTTGTTTCAAATTCCCATGCGAATATTAACAACGTGCATGGAAGATTTGTTAAAGTATGATTTATTGTAGCTACAATTTAAAAGATCATTCATTTTAACTAATAAAAATGTTTGAATATATCGTATATTCTGAAATTATCTGATGCGGTTAAATATGTCCAAATGATAAATTTTAAGGCGAAAATAGATAACGCGTAAAATACTAAGTATAAGAATACTGTTGGATAGAGAAGCAGCAATAAAAAATTTACTTCTTGGAAATTGGTAAATCTTGACAAATGACAAACGCCATTGTAATATAAAAAATAACTTTAATTAAACATGTTACTTTTGACTGGAATTAATTGGCTAAATTTCTAGCAAGTTCCATTAGTTTCAAAGCGAAGTAATTTTGCAATGGAGTTCAATCAATAAAAAGATAAGTAACTTTCCTCTTACTTCATTTTATTTCTTTTGTAGTAATTTTAGTAGAATGGAGTATGATATGTAACAAATAACCGATTAAATACCTATTTGATATTAGTCTTATGACGTTAAAGCATTAAAATAGTATAAAAATAAAGATATATTTTTTACAAAACAAATTATTATCACACGACTTAAGTTAGGTCTAATTTCCGCAACAAAAGTAAAAATAACTTTGATGCATATTTTTTTGTCTTCACGCAATAGACAGAATTAGTTAATAAAAATATTAATATTCTTTTCTGTTTTCTCACATATATACATATATTTGAATAGCCTAATATTTGTATTAAGTAGTATTGCAAGCGTAAGTGTTAATTATAATGGAAATTTATGGAACGTAACAACACTATGGGTTGTATTTCGAAACCAATTTCATAATTGTTCCCTGCTCTTTTAATGATATTTTTAGTTTAGTGGGCAAATCATAAACAAAACATGTTATTTTCGTAATTATCAAAATGTCTGAAATTGATCGTCAGAATGATTCCGACAGCAGAAAAAGACTGACAGAGTTCTTTCCAACGCTGTCCGCGCTAATAGTATCAGTTATTACAGATATACAAGCAAAGACTTTGATCTTTAGGCCATTTCGTAGTATTTATAACCCCGAAACGCAAACGAATAAAACTGCTTCACAATTTACCTTTATCTAATGTTATAATTATAGTTTTTATGTTCCGGTTATCACTAATAATCAAATTATACATATCCATATGTTTATCTTCTAACAAATCATAGTCTAATTTGTTGTCAATAATCAAATTTCCGGGGAGATTTAAAACTATTGCTAGTATCATAACACAGATAGTATCATATTGTTCATTTCCGTGTATGAATGGGTACCATTAACAATGGCGTCATTTCTGATGTAAATGACGGAGGTTGACTTTTAACATTCGCGAAGATGGCGATCTAATATTCGCTCAATCGTTTGAATTCGAGACAAGGGCGCCCAAGGGTAAGATTCACAAAAATATGCACATGAGAAAGTCAAAAAGATATTCTCTAAAAGTCACGGTTTAACGTTGTAAAATCAAATCAATTTCATATAGCTCTAGAGGGTTTCTTCAAATACAAATAATTGCAAAAATAAACTAATAATAATTAGAAATTTAACAGAAATAACAACATACACATATAAAAGTTTTTCAATATATAATAATAATACTTACAAAGCATTTCTGGGATCGAATGGACGAATTAACATAAGAGGTATCGGTAGCGTAGCAGAAATTAAAGAAAGCACCACGAACAAAGTGAACTGTAAAAATATAATAAATGAAAATTTTGTTTGTATTTTATTATCAGAAGAGATCGTCACGGAACATAAAGCAATAAAAAAAAACTTATTTCCTTGGCTAGCACTTAACAGATTGGTCGAACTTTATCTTTAATTTATCCAATAATAAATAGTCATGAAATATAAGAAACAAAATAAAATCTTTCAGATAAAAAAAACGAAAAACAAATTATATAATATACACGGGAAAAAATTAACAAGCCGCTACTAGACTATCATCGCCGTATCTACACTTAACATTTAATAGGACTACTTGGACCACTAATCCATCAAACGTAATTCAGTTAATATCATTCAGGGCTCCATTTGTTATATTTATATACTACTGGACTGGGCAAACTTTGTTACGCCTAACAGTCACTGAATGGGCAGATGTAGGATTTCAGGATTTCTTTTAACGAATTTAAAGTTTGATTTTTTGGATTTGTCTTCGTCAGGAATAAGATAATAACGGACCGACTCCCGCGAGATGGACCGACGATGTGGTGAGGGTCAAAGGAAACTGTTGGATATTGGCAGCACTCTTGCCCTTGCCGGTTGAAGTGGAGATCCTGGGAGAAGACCTATGCCCAGCAGTGAGCGTCTGTCAGCTGATAATGTATCATAACAAGTTAAATTCCCACGTATTTATTTTAAAATCCTTAATCTGCCCATTCATTGACTATTAGGCGGAACATAGTTCGCCGGGACCAAAAGTGTAATATAAAAAACAAGAATACAAAATTTCTCACCTTTATATAGTACCTAGCGATAGAGCTAATTGTGAAAAGGATAATGAACAGTGCCATTATACAGCCGAGTACAACGTTAAAAGCCGCCATTTTTCTGTGGACAAAATAAAACTATATTATCATCTAAAGAAACAGATTAATTATATAAAATGGCCATTAATATTAGGAAAAACAATTTACAAACACAAGAGAAATAATAAACGATACATATGGCTTAAAAAAATTCTTCGCTATAAAACATTTATATTAACTATCATAAATAAAAATCATGCTTCGTTTTGAATCTTGCAAAATGTTGTTTACTGTTTTGCCTTTTATGCAAACGTTATTATAACCGCTATATTCAAATTTGAACTGGTGTCTTATATATTATTTGTGTATGGCGATGAATATTACTAAAGACATGTTTATACATGTCTAGTCATATTTATCGCCAAACATGTATTTGTTCCATAATAATATGGAAACTAAAGCTACTAGAGACAGTGCGTATATACCTACTTATTTATAGAAAGTATAGCTGCAGAGAGCGGACCCTGACTTTCACTATTCATCACGGGTCATTATAATTTGAGTTATATATACATTATGCAATTCTGTCTATAATCAATAGCAAAGAAAAATTGGAATAACAATGTCTTGTTTATTATGCAAGAAGTCTGGACGTCGTAAATAAAGATTCCGTAAATACGTAAATTACTATTTTTTTAATGACAACATTAAATACTGCATATAGGTCATCAAATATGCTTACATTTTTTTACATATTCCTTGTTAACAAAGACCATTTTATCAATTTAATTATTTTGTTAGTTTATTCCAAGTAATCCCCAAAAAGACTAGACCAATTTTATATAAACATTGATCGAAAATATAAGACTTAATATCCAAACTTTCATTCTGTTGCAATAATCAGACATGCAAACGTAAACATATCAAAAGCAATATTAAATAAATACTTCAGACAGAGGTCACTTAAAGAGCTTATAATCTTAATAGAAACGTAGATTATACGAGCACATCCGACAGGTGCAACTATTCATAAGAATTTTAAATCTTAAAAACTATGCAAAACCAGTTTTTTTGTATGTAATTGCGACGAGACAATAAGGCAAACCACGATATGAAGCTATGAAACAATATTCACGTTTACTTAATTATTAAAACGCTTAAATACGAATAAATAAATTGCACTATACAATAAAAATGTATGAACGAAATCAGGGGTAGTAGCTACGAAAATCAGCCAAGCGCCAACTTTGACCTTGATTTAATTATTCTAATAAATAAAAGGAAATTTGTGTTAGCATAAATTAACTTGTTTGTTTAGTTTCAAAATGCAATAGTACTCTCCTAGATCGTTAAAATTACATTTCACCTGGTTCATGTTTGTATGCATTCATTATTTCGATAACCTCATCAATGATTTTAAAATTTACTCGATATACAATTTCATAGCCTGGTTTCCTTATAATACTCTTACTGTACAAACCCGCAATTGAACTTTATCTAACCCAATAACCACTGGAATCGATAATGCGATTCGACGGTTGCCCTCAATAAATTTTCGAGTTAGTAGGTATTCGTGTTTTAGCGTATATCCAAACATTTGTGTTAAAGAAATTTGGTATAAAATTTTAAATAAATTCCCATACATGCCGTGGGCTTTCTTGGCAGTAAATATTACATAGGACAAAATTCTGTTATTCTATTTCGTAAAGATTTTAAAACAAAACAAACAAATGTCCATAAATAGTGAAAATAGGAAGTAAATATTTTTGTCTAAAATTTTTGTTGACAAAAAAATATATATGTTCCCTGGGTGCATAGCGCCCAACGAATTTCTAAATATATCTTATAACATTTATAACCCAATGAATGTACTCCCCACAAACTTCAATAAATCATTTGTTTATCATAGATGTTTTTAATTAAATACTGAGTTACGACCCCAGTTTTCCCTATATTGATTAAGGCGTTTTAAGCCTTCTTTGCAAGCTACACGTTTTTATTTCTCAGCAATTTAAAAGTTTCGTAATACACTAATTTGTTTGCTAAAACCCGTGATTAATGCATAATATATTTAAACATGCCTATCTAATATCAACTCATGCCAAAGAATACGAAAATATTATTTAAACTCTTTTTGTCAATTTTTGTTTATAATGGTTATAAAAATTATGCTAGATTACTGATCACCAAACGATTTGAGGTTTTATTAATTTCAGGAATCTATTGACTCTAACAAACCAGACCTGTAAGGTACTCTAGCAGAATCTTACAAAAATATGTATCTATAGACTCCAACACCTTTTTAAATTCAAATAACGAATTGCTTTAAATATAGGAATGAAATCTATTAATTTATTGTTATTTACAATTATTTTAAATAATTACCCTGAATAAATTATTTGAAATTCTAGAAAACATTTAACAACACTCATTTTATATATAAACAATATTTGAGACATATAAAACCTATCTCTTAAATTAATAAAAAGGATCGCTGATTTTTTAAAAGAAAAAAATATTCCTGAAATAAAAACAATGGCCATCAACAACATTCGAAGCTTAATAACAAAGCCTGCTTAATAACTGCTTACTTTCATTTTATAACTTCAATTCTTGCGACAAAACAACTGCCGCCAAAAATTATTGTTTAAAACTTGTACTTACCGAAAGGACTCAGTTTAATATTTTTTTTAATATTCCCGCATACAAAATGGGTAACTGGATTTAGTACTTTTAATATGTTATAAACAACACAACATGTGATAGATCTCAACAGAAATAATATCGACCATGTACCGCAATCCTCCGACACGTCCGGCGGATTGACAGCAACTAACTATTGTAACGTCATCGCCAATGTGCGCGGTTAGTATTCGAATTCTATGATAATTCACAGTAAGTACCTGGCCGAAAGCATTATCTCGCTTCTTGTCCAAGTTTTATTTTGGTATTAATTTGTTTTTACATTTTCTGACCATTACATAATAACTTAAGTAGAAAATAATGTAGTAACTGTAAAGTTATAACATCTGATGTTATCCCGTCGAATTGTTTATTTACAAAAGAGAAAGCATGTCTTATATTTATAATTTATCTATGTATAAATTATTTAAAATTTTTCAATACTTAATTTCATTGTATAATTTAACGGCGCAAAAGAAAAATTGTAACATTGAAAGCTTTTGATAAGAATTTTTTATGTGAAGGCTAAGCTAGTATTTAATGAAGTTCTGGGCTGCCGTCCTGATCTGAAAGAATAGTTTTTAGCATTGAGCTAGATTTTGTAATTTTTTTGCGTAGATATAGACATTGAAATTAACTCTTATTATGAATATAAAGAACCAACTTAGCCCAATGTACTTATCAATATGGATGGCAATTTTTTTTTATCCCGATATAAAACACTTGATACCCAAATGAAAAGTTTCTAGTACATTTATCACCACACATTAAAAATTAAATAGTCTCCAGCTAAAATGAAAAAACTGCAATTATCAATTACCAAGTAGAGTAGCTATTATTAACAACATTAAAAATGTGTTTGTTTCATCGCTAAGTTAAATTAAGTGCAATTAGTTTTTAATTTTAAAATTGAACATTTTGTTGACATTTATGTAGCACAGCAAATTATGCCATTTTGTAGCAACAAACAGGACAAATAGATTTAAGGAAATTCACAAAAAATTGCAAACCCCAAATGATGTAAAAAAAAAAGGTGCCATAAGTAATCAACTTATGATAACATTTTTGCGAAAATAATTAAAACTAAGTTCTTCTCTGTATAAAATAAAAGTTCATTATAATAGGTTAAAGCAGGCCACCTTCACATAGACTTATAAAACATAAATAAAACAATGGTTTAATACAGCAGTTTATAAATGTATGAAATTTAAAATAAATACTTGATAATTATATTATTTACATGGGAAAAGATAGCAAAATGTAAAAATAATTGCTTTAAATATTCTAATTCATATGAAAAGGTAAATATTTAGTTGAAAATAAGCATTAATACACATCAAAACATTTTCTTCTTCATTGCTGTATATCTTTCTGTATATTCATTGTACCCTTCCAATGCTGCAAGCTGCTTAGTTTCAAAGAGGTTACCATCTAAATTAATTGTGTGAATTTTTGAATCCCTTAATAAGCTTGGTCTTATAGAATCTAAACTTAAACAATTCTCCTCTAATCTTAATATTTTTAGTTTAGGTGCCTGGTGCAAGTCTTCACTGAGAGCAGATATCTCATTTTGGCTTAAATTTAATTCTGCAGCGTACAAATTCGACATACCTTCCGGTATTCTAGTTATTTTATTATTTGAAAGATCAATAACTTCTAAGTTATTTAAATCCAATAGCTGTAATGGAAATTCTTTAAATTTATTACAATTCAAATAAACTTGTTTCAGATTGCTTAAATTCAAAAAACGTCGAGGCAATGTTGAAATTAAATTATTTGACAAATATAAAATTTCGATCTTCTTTAGACTAAGTAATGCTTCTGGAATTTTCTCTATTAGGTTTATGCTTAAATTCAATTGTTTCAGGTGTTTTAATCTACCGATATCATCAGAAATACAAGAAATTTTATTCTTTGATAAGTCTAGATTTCGTAACGTTTCCGAAAGATTAAGAACCTCCTCTGGTATTTCCTTCAATTTCCGATCAGATATTTGTAAAACACCCGTCTTTGCAGCCGTATCATAATGCTGTTTAAGGCCAGAATTGCCCATTTTTAATTAGTCAATAATATTCAAAACCAATGTAATAATTTGTTATATTTTGAGTTCTATTTCCAAAATATAGTAACTTAGTAAATAAACGAATAGTGGTGACCAAACATTTTAATCACTGACAAATGACAGTTAACATTACTGACGGATGACGATTTGTCTATGGTTAAAGAACCAAAATCTGCGTCTTGTCACAGATAATGTCCGACAAGTGTAATGTATTTAAATAAATTTTTAGTCAAACATGAATAAAGAATAGTATTTATATAACCACCAGAATACATAAGAAGTTTATTATTATTATTACTTGTTTGATAAAATATGTTATTTCTTTTAAAACTAATACTTAGATTTTGACATTAGACTTACATAGAATCATATAAAATTAGTTCCCACTTTATAATCTTTTTTAATAGAATTTTAATAACAGTTTTTATCGTAAGTTATTTCTCAATGAAACAAAATCGAAAAATATGAATTTCAATAACAAACTACAGGCGTTATTCTCTTACACTATACTTCATATCCGGGTAATAATATAAAGTAGCATCCCGAGCCGAGGTTCCCGAGGTACCTCTTAAGTTTAGCTACCAGAAAAGGCTTAGACTATTTACAGTCTCTTCTCTACCATCTCTAATCTGCGAATATTCTTAGTCTTCTTTTCTGTAGAACGAGTGGATTCAATACAATAAAGGCTATACTTTTGATGTTACTTTTACTAAATCTTATAGTTGTGGCTCTAAAAATTATTCAAGACAAATAAATATGACTTACCTAGTAAAAGCAGCAGCCAATAAAATAAATATAACAAAAATAAAAAAAAGTTATTTTTGTTTTCAAGATGCCTCAAAGTAATATAGTCCAGCAAAAATAACAAAAAGACCTAATAAATATATTACTAAAGTTTAAAATATCCAAGTTTATAATAACTTCTTTTCTATGAACTGTGTTCTTCTCTTTTGTGCTTCTGCTAAGATCTTTTAGTGTCAATCATTCCAGTTTGTTTGACATTCATTACCACAAGGCACACGTCAAAAAAATTTTTTTGATTTTAAGTTTTTTATGATTAACTTGATATTAAAAATTATTTCCTAATTTAAAATTATTATGTGTAAACTTATACGAAAATAGAGTTATTTGTATACAACATAAAATTTTTTCGCATAATTTGCTACATTGAAGCGCCCTCTGTCAAATGAATATATTTTTATAACCTAGAATAATTAATAACGTTTTCTATCTGTGCTGTGCATATCCGATTAGAGAATTTGAAGTGGTATTTTGTAATTCTAAAAGATTTATGTGTGTAAAGATCGCTGGAAGTTATAAAATCATACATAATGTGCCTAAGGATGTTTATTTAACTAAATAACAATAATGTTTATTTAACATTTTGTCATTCTTTATATTTTACCGCGGGAAAACTGTGAAACGTTTGACTACTATAATGGCCGCAATAGCGCCAATGCTTCTAGTGTTTGTTCTTTCTTAATAAAAATTGTAATGGAATAAGCTGTCTGTATGTTGTGTATATTAAATAGAAAAGTAATTGAAATGGACGCTGGTAAGTTTTTATTTTATTACATTGAGTGATAAATTTCTTGACAAAAAGATTTAGAAACTGGATAAATTTCTCTACCCAGGCGTTTGCAGGAACCTGTGTTTTTTCGAGTACAAATTTTACCATATTTTACTTAATTTCATAAAATGATATACATTGTTTTAAAAAAAACGGTTCATTGGTGTTTTATGCCTCAATCATATGAACACAAAATGAAACCAAACAATCTATGTAGATTGGTATTAATAAATAAATGAAATACTTAAAATTTTATGTTTTTCTTAAACAAAATTATGGATCACTTTATTACACAGCTTTTTTATATCTTTTGTAAATTATTTTAATTTTAAGTTTAGTAAATGTTGCACTTTAATCAATTGCTGTGGTTATTCTATAAAAAGTTATTTTTTATTTTACTAGTTTAAGACATTAAAGTAATATTTAGGCATCTATAACATAATTATAACAATAGTAATGTTTAAATATTACATGATTAGTACAAATATCTTTAAAATGTATGCTTCTAGAAAACATTTTTTTTTTATTTGTCAACAAAAATTAACTATTGCAATGTTTAAATTTTAATTATGAACTGTCACTAGATGAATTCCTTAAAAATTTGTTAATTTTACATAGAAGTTTAATTGTTATCCCAAAAATTGATTCAGTATATTTCTAAAGGATAATAAATGTTTATTTTTTATTTTATTGCTGAACATTGGATATTACACATGTAAGTATTAAGTATACACATTAGATTTTATTAAAGAGATGTAAAATTATTGGTAAATTCCATTAATATTTTTTTGTGTATGAATTTGTATATTGAATATTTATTTAGTGTAAACTGATAAACACAACTTCAATAAATATTTTATGCTCTCAAGCTTGCTGAAATATGTAACCTATTTGCTAATCAATTTGACTTTCTACATATACTAAATACATCACAAATGTTCATACACCACCAAAACAAAAACTAATTAAGTATTGTAAATATGACAAAACTGCGTAGTGTCCATTCATAAATTTTGTTTAAACATTTTTTGAGCAGAAATAAGAAAGAGATATATTGTTTATACACTCCAAAGGTAACTTTAATAAGTAACAAATTGTTTTTATAAATATTTTTTATTAGGTTATTTACGGATCTAAGAAACCTCTAAACTTTTAGATCCATGGCTTCCCATGTTCAGGTGTTCATTGAAGACTGTAATGGTACAGTCAATTAATATAATGAATTATTTTTGTAAGTAGTTTTATAAAATGCTTTACTAGTTTCATTGGAATTTCAGAAAGAATTTAAAAGGGAAGAATATGTGGTCAAAAGGTCCATTGTGAATACCTACTTTAAGAAAAAAGAATCATATATGTAAATGTGGTTATGATCAGATAATAAAAAAATTGTTTTGTGCAGTTTGACAATCCAAATTTTGAAACATCTTCATCAAAATATAAACATGGAAACATCATAGGTATTATTCTTAAAATTAAATTTTATTTAAACTTTTCTTTTAAAATCTTGAGTGTTAACTGAAGATTTGCCTGGCCCCTTAACATTCTAAATAATTCTATAATATTTACTTTGTATATGTATGTAAAACACTTTGTTGTCATCCAGTATTAGAGAGTGCATTAACAAAAAAAAATTATAAAGTTACTTAAATGTAATAACAAAAATGTAGGTAAGTCAGAAATTAAAATTTGAAACTGAATCAAATTAAATCAATTATATTTCACTATCAATATGTGATTTCCCAGCTTGTATAGTAATACATTAATGATATTTTTTCTCTTTTTGATGGAGCTACTGACTTTTATACATTCTTCTAAGTCGCTTCACTCTTGACAGAGTGGTCGTGGTCATTGGAGTTGTTTGTGGCATGCTTCACAATCCGTTGCCATCCTTCGCGGGATGCTGCTGTTTTATACATAAGAACATTGATATGTACGAATGTTTAGATGTTGAAAAATTTATATGAATCATAAAACATTACATGTAATAAACCAAAATTATAATACAAAAAAAAAATTACTTTTACCAAACAATCTATTACCATTTAAACATATGTAGTTTGTACTTAATACTATGTGAATAACTAAACCAGACCAACAGTCGCTGTGGCCGAAATCGGCTAGGAGAGAGTAGTAGTAGTAGTATGTGAATAAATTCATAATAATTTTGTTAACTCTGAATTACATGTATTATAACATAAAAAAAAATTTTAACATAAAAAAAATAACATATTTTCTATAATAACGGCAGGCAGTGCTTGGGACATATCAGTTACATACTAACATGCAACATACTAGCTATAACATCCCAATTTGTCTTTCTTAAAACATATTGACTAATCATAAATACACAATCTATAATTTTTTTCTTGTATCAATGTGGTGGAACAATTTCATTGCAACAATAGAATATGAATAATTAATATTCCTATTTAGTCCACAAACTATTTCCTTAAATCTTTTTAACTGCTTCCTGAACACTAATTACATTTCTGACACAGACAAGCTTTTTTAAAATATTCCCAATTTTATGTACCAAACCTTAACTCCTAATGAAATTATAATAGCCCCACCACATACTCGAAAATTAAAAGTTTTCTTATTTTATAGTTTCATTTACTATTGGTAAAAGAAATGTCTGATATAGGTTCCGCAACAAATTAAAATTGTTTAAAAATTTTAGGCGACAATATTAATTTCTATACTGTTCTTAATACACCATGTGAATGTGTATCTATTTTTTATAACAATTAGATCAAACATATAGTTGCCTATTAACGCTTAAGAAAATTATAAAATCCTTCATTTCCAAAAAAACTTGCTATAGATAGTGGTTTAAAATTTTATCGTAATTGCAATTCGAAATAAATTCGTATTTATAAACAAAACCTTTCGTATTTGGTCTATAGTTTATGGTTTTAAAGACTAACAAGGTACATTAGTAGTAGATAAATATAATTATTGATACAGCTACTTTTATAGATATGAAATAAAAAAGAGTGCATGTTCATCAAAGTAAAATAAAAAATACATATCCTGTGCAGTTTTAACAAAGTACTTGCTTATTCTGCTCCTTGTAAAAAGTGATTTTTTCTTCTCGATAGGGTTGATTTCATGTATTAATTTCTCCATAAAATTATATTAAGAGTAATCTACCAATATTTACTATCTCGTTATTAGTATTTGATTTGCAAAAATAACATAACTCATGTTGAAATATTTTTTTAAAGAGGTTTCAAAGCAGTTGTCCCTGATCGACGCTCTTCTGAGCGACCTTGACAAAACCATTACGCCATGCGCTAATAAAAAGAATGAGAAAAAAGAAGAAGAAACACAGAATGCAATGCCAGACTCTACAACCAACACGGAAAAAAATAACGGCAACCCATTCCATTGTGGAGATGATGTTCTGGTACCAAACAAAGATGGCCGATATTACTTAGGTAAATATATTTTATTTTATAAACTTCGTTTCTATTGGAGTACCATATCAAATGGCACATACTCTTTTTGTGTATTTAATAATGTTCATACCTGTGATATGTCTTTGTTGTTGGAAACCATTTAGTTATGTCCTACCGCAGATCTTTTTTCTGTCGCCAAACAGCAGAGTTTATAAATTACTATTTTCTGGTTTAAAGGGAGTTGTAGCTAATGAAATTACTGGGGTAACGAGATTTGATAACTTATGCCCCGAGGCAACAAGCGCTTATTGGTACTGTGTATACCATCCTATCTGGTACCACATTACTATGGGCAGACGTATGTATCACTTATCATCAGGCGAACCTCTTGCTAGTCTAGTCACATAGATGAATTTAAAAAAATATTGTAACACGTGTCATAATATTTTATTATTTTAGGCACTGCATCTATGAGTAGTGCAATATAAAATATATTAGCTTTACATGAGAATTATGCATTACACAGGCACTATTGTAGAGCTTAGCACGAGCAATGACAACGACTCGTGCGAGGTCGGTACGGGCGTGGCGCGTTGCCTGGTAAAGTTCGGTGACGGTACCCACGCGTGGGCGCCGGTCTCGTCGCTGAAGCTGCTGAGCGCACCGCCGGCTGACGACGGCCGCATCATGTGCGTCGTGTGCAAGCGCCGCGAGGACTCCGCGAGTAACGCCGTCGTTGCGTGCGACATGTGCGGGCGGGGCTATCACGCCAAGTGTCATTCACCGCCCGTCGAAGGATGGATACATGGTAAGCGATAGATAATTATTACATACAGCACTAAATCCCAACTTTTTTTAAGTGCCAAGCCCCACCTTGGCCTTTCTAAAACTCTTATCCTCCGTTTCCCGCCTCCGCTCGAATTATATCATACATAATTTTAATAATTTTTTTTTCGCGTCGGTTTTCCCAATAATTTTTTTTTGGGGTTGGCACAGTGTGTCAGTCCTCATCTGTACTAAACACACTGCTAAGGCTTTGGCAATGGTTTTTACAGCCGGCCGCCTGTCTGACACTAACCCTTCTTGGGAATGTCAGTGATATTTAATTTCTTAAACCGCACGTATTTCGAAAACTCATTGGTGCGCCTGGATTCGAACCCGCGACCTCCGAGTCGGAGGTCGGGGTCCGTAACCACTCGGCTGTCACCTTTTAAATTTTCGTATTAAAAAATTTAATTGTCCACTTAAGAGACCTATATAATTTAACAACCTTATTTTCTTTAATTTTGACAACGACGTTTAGCATTGCATTTAAAAAGTCAGGTTACGTCAGGTCAGGGTTAGGAAACACTAATACAGAATACAGACTAGTAACATCATTAAAAAAAATCTGTATACTGAGATGTATATATTTAT
>DWHU01000960.1:0-14634 GCA_018247975.1 Parides photinus | reverse complement strand
CATGGGCAACGGCAGTCGCTTACCATCAGGTGACCCGTTTGCTCGTTTGCCTCCCAATAACATAAAAAAAAAAAAAAGGATATAACGTGTACAGTTGTCGTCAGCGGTATTTCTAAACCGATGTGACAAGGAAAGCTTCAAAAAAAGAGCTTACTAACCATCTCCTTAAAGGAAGACAACTCAGCTGCGACTTCTATTTAAAATATTACGACTATATATGAACAATATTGATCACCCCCTATCTGATGAACTGTTTGATAGTTTGCCCATTTTTATAAGACTATAACAAAAAAAATATTATTATGAAAGTTAAATTGTATTGACTTTTCTTTAAAAGTTAATAAATAACGTAAACGTTATGTATTCTGCATTTCTATCATCATTAATGAAATACTGGCCGCAGTGATTAAAAGTAAGAACTAAAGTCGTATTGATTTTAATATACTTTACGGCGTTTTGTTTTAAAGACGTCAATATGACAAATAAAGGTAAGAAACAATTTATTAACATTAAAATTAAATACTAATAATAGTAATTCGTGTAAATTCGTGTGTTCGTGTAATGAAATCAAATTTTATAAATGAAGTAACAGAAAAGAAAAGTAGAATTGACAGGAGTTTACAAGAAATACCGAAATACTAACAAATAGGAAGGGTCTTCTGCAGAAAAATTTATTACGGTCAAATAAGCCATTTTTAGCGATTATGTATTAAGTAATATCGTGAGACTAGTATATTTTTTTGTGTTTACGATATGACGCGTTAATGTGAAAATAGAGAATATTTGTAATACAATCTAAAGTATACATACACAGGAATAAAAGTATTGCTCTATTTACAGAAATTATAGAGGGTAGTGACAAAAATCCACAAAAAGCAACAGAACTAGCTTTGCAACTGGTAAGCCAGGTTTTAGATGAGGCTTGTATTATTGTAAATTCAGCTAAAGAATTTGGTAAGTTCCTGCCATGTAATGTTTTCTTATGTAATCCCTGCATCAGAACAAAAGTTATTCAACTTTCAGGACAACCATGGCAGAGAATAATGAATAAAGAGTATATTAACATTGATTCTGGAAAAGATAATTCTTCTGTTATTGAAATGGGTGATAATGATGATGTTACTATTAGACAAGAATATAATGTTATGGCAACGTCAACGCCTCAAAAGATTACTGGTATAGTTCCCGTTTTCTTAAATATAATTGCGATTGGTATAATTAAGTAACATATTAAACATTAAGGTATTTAACAGATGACACTAAAAGAAGTCCTAAAATTGATGCTTTTATAATAGGACAAGGCGACGAGGAAAATTATACAGTGAGTTTGTAATTAATTAAATTTTTTGTATGAAATATTAGGTATAATA
The DNA here is from genome assembly GCA_018247975.1 of Parides photinus. Taxonomy (NCBI): domain Eukaryota; kingdom Metazoa; phylum Arthropoda; class Insecta; order Lepidoptera; family Papilionidae; genus Parides; species Parides photinus. The sequence continues at coordinate 13,264 of DWHU01000960.1, read as the reverse complement.
TTTTATTTCCTTTAGGAACAAGACGCATTACAAGAACAAAGCGATTTAAGCAAATCAACGTCAACTTTCATTAACCGCTTATTTGATATGAGTGACGTTGCCTATATTGCTGAAGAAGATGACATTACACAGAGAATAAATGAGATAAATGATTCTACAGTAATCGATATCGCCAATATTTTAACGTTTTGTTTAGAATCCGCTTTTATCCTTGCTTATAAAAATAACGCTAATGTAGATGATAATTTAAACATCAACATTGAAACGTCGAAAAGCAGTGATAATTCCAGCTATTCATTTTTAGATGATGCTTTTTCGTCTAGCTTTGTTAAAAATACAGAATTTAATAATGATGTAGATATTGCTACTAATAGTAAGCTTGGAATTTGCATGTCTAAATATCCTGTTTTGGAAGAAGCAGTAAGTTATTATCATCATTATCTACTAATAATCCCTTTTATATCACCACAAAAGCAACTATTAGTACCGTCAGCACTTTAAATATTTCATTGTTTTATAGTTTAAAGAGTTTTGTAGCTAGTTAGATTACTGGGTAAACATCACTCACTTAGAAATCATCTTAAACCGATGACTACTAAGTGGTGGTGCAGACAAATTTTTAATAGCGCAAGTTTGTTCTAGGTACGAGTATCATTTACCATAAAGAAATCATTCTGTTTGTATAATACGCTGACATACGTATAAGTTATGAATACCAAATATTACAGTTAACCGTACTAATACATAAAAATTTTTTGTAGGCCAATAAAAATGGCAACGAAACCATTCAAACTAAAGATGTCGCATTTTATGAAAACACTTATGTCACATTGAACAGTAAGCATAAACGCACTATCGTTTCACAACCGTTTTATAAAAACTAATGCATTTTACATACAATTTTTGATTTTAGGAGATTATGACCAATATTCCGAGGAAGGAGAATTTTTAAATGAAGACCTTAAGTCTTTGAGATTACAAGACGTTGAACTGTTATGCAGTAAAACATCATCATCACTTTTGCCTACAAATACAAAAACGGTATAATATTTTTTGTTTAGTTTAGCTATCTCTGCAACAACTAATTGATATAAAATGAGTGCGGCCTGGATTTTTTACATTTTTAATAATAGATCTATCAATTAAACAATTTTTAATACAAATGGATAACATGTATTTCAAGAGATATTTTATAACTGATAGTTAAAAGACATTTGTGTGAAGAAATGGAGATGTGGAAATTCTATTCAGTATAATTCACATGTCTACATCTTCACAAATTTCAAATACAGAAATGTTATCGTAAACAAGACATTTATTTTTTTTATTTAATTAGAATAATAGGAATCTTGCAAGTACATCAGAAGTACCTGCATCCAGCGTTTCTCGTAAGAGTAGTCTGGTTCGACGGTGTCGTCTTCAGGGTGCAAGACTTTTGTCCTGTTTACGAGGTTGGTGGTGGCGTCGTAAGCTGCCCGGGAGCCACAGAGTATGTACACACTTACAGCACGATTGATTATTATAAATTATTCGTACGTAGTTTAGCAAAAAGGACTCGACTCATATAATAGGCAAAAATGCGTTGTGAATACCAGAGTTTGTAACGACTTATTTTCCAGTCAGCAAAAATTATACGAAATTGGATCAGTATATAGATGGGTAATTTTGTACAAACAACTGTGCTTCCTAAAACAATGCCTTAGTATACATGACAAAACTAGATCAGATAAAAGTATCATAACACTAACCATCACATAAAAATGATATAAAAATATTTCAAGTACAACATAATAACAGTTAGAGTCCAAATTATGAAATTAGAATATTTAAAAAAAGACTTTTTGTGCGTTAGGATGTTTTTGCTAAACTACGTCCATTTGGTATAGTAATTGAGATTTGATTTTTGTTTTGCGACAGGAACCTCGTGTACCGGGCACCGTCAGGGGACAATGTCCCCTTTCTCCTTCAGTAAGACTGCGTGCGTCTAGTCTCATGGACCACCGTCTAATTCGTACACCATCTCCATCTAGGCCAATCGTCTGGAAATTCAATACCATTAATGAGACTATGGTGAATTCAGCACACTGGAATGAATACGCCTACCATTCAACTACCGAGAGGGCGGACTACTAATTGCATTACTTCCATATGAATTGAGTTTTTTTTGTTGAAATAAATGTGTTATAATATTTACGATTTATTGGATTAAATCAATCATTATTCTCAAAAGCTATTACACAACAAATATTTGTTTTAAACTATAATATAAATTTAATCAAGCTACAATGGTTTCAATACAAAATGTTTACTAATGCTAAAGCCATATTTCCTGTTTGTAAAATTTTAATTAGATTTTTCTTTAACGTATAGGTGCAATTGAATACAAATAAAGTTAAGAAAAACGATTGCTACATGCGTGTAAAAATCTTGCTCATGATTAAATGTTTACGGACACTACACATTACTTTTTAGCATAAGAAGGTTTTATATCTACTGTACCGATTTGTGACAAAAGTTCTCTAATAAAAGATACCATCCCCGATAAAGCTCGTCATCGATTACATAACAAATGCATTTTGGAAAAATATAAAAAATAAACTTTGTTAAAATAGTATTATAAATGTAAAAAAATACAAATCTTGTGTATTTTATCGTTTAGGTGTTTCACATCGAATATACGATTGTTATCAATTATGTATTCATGAATATTCGCCATGACGAGTTAAAAAATTGGAACCTTTGATGTTCACAAAAATTCAAATTTAGCCGCTGGATGTCAAATTCAATAGCTAATACCTGTCGCTACCTTACATTCGCGTTTATATACGGAATTGATCGAAATAGAGTAAATGCAGATTTAACTTTTGGATTTGCTTCGCTCGTACCTTATGACGGGCTGCCAAAATGCTTTTTGTCTCTTTTACACCAAGCATACTTTTAGAATAGCAGAGGAGGCGCAGTTACTCCTCCGAAAATAGAACGTTCGTGGATTCCTGGGCTAAATCTCAAATATCCAGACGTGGAGCGCCATCTGAGCCAGTTAAACAGTCAAGCGAAACGTTTCTGAGCCCCACTTCTTGTCTGAACGTCTACCAGTGAAGACCGGGAGGGAACCAACTAACACCACACAAAATGGTGAGTCAAATTTGACGCCAGTGGAATTGTGAAAAGGAGTTCAGTGTAAAAGGCATAGTTTATAAAACAAAAAATGCAAGTGATATATAAACCGCGTTGACAACTCGTGATACAATTTCCGCAGACCGGAACCTCGCGAGCGTATCGATATCAGGCGCACTAATAGTGATGTGGTTATAACACAGTGAAACATCATTAAAGTATTACAGTACACATAAATTTATGTACATATACTAACAGTGACGTGACACAACACCAATCATTACACAAAAATCTATTACAGAGTTACAGTTGTAGCATGAAAATAACGAAATATTTTAATCATTTTTCAGAGCGACCTCAGCAAGAACGACATCGAAAGTGAGTATTTATGTTTTAATTTCTATAATGAATGCTAAAAATGCATGATTTCTTAACAACTGTTAAATATATAACAAAACTGCCCAATTTATACCTTTTATTAATACAAAACAGTTAAAAACCTGTGGTATTATATATCTGTATGACAGGAGTGACATTAGTTTTCTTAAAATTTAATAAATATGGACCTGTCCACGTCTAGAGGAGATTATCATAAAAGGTGAACGTTGCTACACGATGCCGGTGTCGACGCCAGTTGTGCGGACAAACTATGTATGCGTGCGCGCCATTCCAAATTTAAACCGTTGCGTCACATGATCGAACACCCGCCCGCCCAAACAGAGAAACTCCGCTCAGATTTCAGTGCTACTGAGCTCAACAATTCTTGGCAATGGAACAAAAAAAAATTGTTCGATTATTTCTCATGTATTTGGGAAAATGGACTTAGAAACAAACTCATCAATATTAAAATAAATTTGAATATCATTATTATCTTTTTAAATGGAAATCTTAACTAACAAATGTAGCTAACGTTGTTTTAATTGTTTTAAATAAGAGTACTGCAAAATTTATTGACTCAATGGATAAAATAAGTACACAACAAGGAATAAATTCCGTATACATTTAATTTATTACGGTATTAACATACGTCAAATAAACTAATGCACTTCCAATGCTGAATATTTTAACTTTTGTCAAAAAAATATGAAAAGCGTTTTTTTTTTTATTTAAATACTGCAACACTTTGCACCTGAACAAAAGTGGGACAGAGTTACAATCGAGATATATTTAGAAGATGACTCAGTTCGGAGTGAATATATAGAAACAGAAGAGGATCCGGGCTCGCCTACGCCGTTTTGTAGCACACATAATTTAATTATTGTGAATTATTTAGAATCAATTAGAATTTCATACAATATTCCCAAAAAATGAACTTTATATTTTTTTAACAAGGTGAATTTATTAAAGTCTTACAGCTCTTTATAACTTATATACCTCGTGCTTTATTTTAATCGGACAGGACAGATTATTACAGTACTTTACGGCTTTTGGATTTTATATTGGACACTAAGAATTTTTAAATTAAGTTATGAATATAATCTTTAATCTGCGATAAACAGAGAAAATGAAATGGTTTAATAATAGTTTCTTATTATTTTCTTCAATATTTAAAATAGAAGTTTAGTCTCGTGGCAATATGGCTACAAACTGTAAACTATATCTTTATTCCATAGTATATTAATGAATATAGGTATGAAAGCTTATAATGTATGATTATTTTTTTTTAAGTTCTGAATACATCTTCATACGTATAAAACATAAGTCTTCTAAGATGTTTTTTCTGTAAAAAATATTACTCACTAAACGATTCTCTATGCAGGGGCATCCTTCGCCTTCTCCATCTACGACTTTGAGGGTAATGGCAAGATTGACGCATACAATGTCGGTGACATCCTGAGGGCGCTCAACTCTAACCCTACTCTTGCCACCATTGAGAAACTCGGTGGTACCAAGAAGAAGGGCGAGAAGCAGCTTACGGTGATTATATCTTGTCCAATAAAACAGCACAGAGTGTTTAAATCAAGTTTATAAAAAACAATTAGCCGTTCCTAATAACTGATTAAAAAACATTTAATGTGACCTGAAACCTTAAATTTACCATGATTTAAGGATTTATGACTATTCTTTTACCAGTTAAAATATTATTACATTATTATATCATATTACAATTATTAAAGTCAAAGTGACTATTGATTAAACTTTGATCGTTTTTTTTAACGCAATTTTAATTGTTATCGAATCATCATTACCGGCTGATTTCCTGCTTTTTTTAATTTTTTCTGTTTTTTTCTTTAAGCTTGAAGAGTTCCTTCCCATCTACAGCCAGTGTAAGAAAGACAAAGACCAAGGCTGCTACGAAGACTTCCTGGAATGTCTGAAGCTGTACGACAAGGCTGAAAATGGTCTTATGCTCGGCGCGGAACTGACACACACCCTCCTCGCGTTAGGTACATGTATATCTTTAAGAAATAAAATAGTTCTCTTAACAAATACTGTAGTTAAAAATGTTATAAGAGATATTAAATAAAATGTAAGTATTGTATATGTTTATCAACTTATGTTGTTACTGCCCGATATAAAAAGTATTACAGCCAGTAATAACAATGTATACTCCAGGTGAGAAACTTGAAGATAGTGAAGTAGCGGAAGTCACAAAGGATTGCATGGACCCTGAAGATGACGACGGCATGATCCCATACGCATGTAAGTACAATCAAAAATAGTAGAACATGTAATTTAATTGTAAATATTATAAAATATTGTTCACGTTTTGTAAATGGTTGTTTTATGTTACGATGTTGATTATGTCGGTATGATTTCTTTTGAAAGATACTGTTTTTTTTTTATACTTTTATAATAGGACTGTTTGTATCGTTGCTATCAATAAAATATATGTACAACAAAATATCATAGATATCGTAGTTTTTACCCAGAATATCTTCCGTTTGTGACTATTCCCTTTAATTACATACGCATGAATTGTAAAAGTAATCACTGTTAAGTTCCTGGATTTTTTTTTGTTTGTGTACATTTTGTATACTATATTAGATACTACCTTTATTCCATAAATGTTCCATAAAAATTAAAAACAATAAGCATGTCGATGTAGTCAATCCTTTTGTGTGTCCCTATGTCTGACTGTTTGTCCGTTTACAGCATTCCTGAAGAAGGTCATGGCGTAGAAGATCAAAAATAACGTCATAATTTTAGTTATAAGATCGTAAGTTGATTATACGTCAGAATGCGTATCTACGCAAATATTACAGCTTCTGTTATCTTTGCCTATATCTTCTTTCTTAAATTAAGTAACAAGTACTCATACTTTCTAATCCATGACGGAACTATATTTTTTCGTATATATTTAACACTAATTTGCTGATAAAACAAGTTTTAATTTAATAGAGTATTTTGCTAAATAAATAAACTGCTTAGAGATCAATCAATCACACATTTAATACCACAGGCACAACATTAAACTTTTATAACAACTTTTTTCTAAAACTTATGACATCGATAATTTTTGATCAACACAAGCTTTTCATTCTTTTTTCAACAAATTTAACGTTTGAATTTCTTACTAAAGATTTGATTTGTTCTAATCGAAATTAATGTATGGTCCTTATATATACGGGACCGGGTACTAATGTAAGATTATCCTTGTAGTAATGTAATGTGTATTCGACAGGTTTTCTTCAAAGATTGTGCGATAAAACAGTGACACCACCGACCGCGGCGCCCGCACCGGCCGAGAGCTAAACGGCCTGCTCGCCGCATCGACCGCTCCCCGTATACACTATCTTAGATACGGACTTCTACCCCATTTTTGTACGACTACATCAAAACATTTATAAAATCTTCTTGTACAACTCTGTCTGACTGTACATAATAAAATAAGATTAAAGAAAATACTGTAACGCGCATTGTACATGTCTTTTTAAATTTTTATTATTATTTAAGTACATTTATAACGACAAAACACAAAAAACCGTTAATAATTATTTTATAATAAACTGTTAAAAATATTATCCTTCTTATCCTTACCGTTTACTCCTTTATTAACGGTAGAATATTTTATTTTAAATAAAATTGGACAATGATAAATAGCATATGATTTTTTAAACGCTAAGCAGATTAATATTTATATATTTTATTCCATTATTCAATGGTATCAAAAATCCGGGCACTGTTTAATCCATAAATCAAAAAATTTTTTATAACAATCACATTAAACGTTGAAAAGTTCTTATTTGTTAATACAGTTAGCAGTAGTTTTTGTTGAAAAGACTAATAATATTTTATAAACTAAAAAAAAATTAAAAACTTGTCAAGGAAATTCTGATAAGAAAAGTCTAACTATTATGCAAGCGAAGCCAGAGATATTTGTACTGTCTAAAGTCTAATACGTTTCCAGACACTAGGATAATCTGTACATCCTGCACTATCTACATACATATATATTTTTAATCAGAACTTTTGAAATAAATATTAGGAATCCTGATAACGTATGAAAATTTTATTGGAACTGTAAAAAACGAACTGATTTATAAATTAAAATAATTGCATATAGTATAATAAATGAAACAAATAAATACATTTCAAGTGCCTGTTATTCAATAATATTAAATAAAATATTACTTAATTGATAAAACTTTGACCTATGCTGCTAACACTTAAATACATAATTTTCAAAGTTATTACATATTTATTTTTATGTTAGATGATCTTGATATACCTGCACAGTTTCTCGCTGAACTTTCCAGTGGAAATAATCGTCATTCTTGTAGGGAAGATAACGGATGCTATAAAGTACATCGTTTATTAGTTTTTTTAAACATCAGTGTTGTATGTAGTTATAATAAATATGGTCTAATTCTTAAAAAAACAACACGCGACCCGGCGAGTGTAACTAGAAAAATATGGCCACTAATTGTATCTAATGAAGATGTATTACAACATCCATAGAATTCATGCTAACAAAACTAACATAACTGATTTCACGTCTTAAATGAAAGTTAAAAAATACTGAATTTGTAAATATTATAGAAAAAACATTATAAGATCATTTTGAAATATATCTTGATTTGTTGAAATTGACAAACTGCTTTTCAACGTCGTTAAAAATGGCGCGTAAATTTTTTTCGAAATCAATAAAAAAGTTCGGCTCTTTCGGAAGTATTCGTGTTTTTTCCTTTAGATGGCGCTACAAATGAGAGAAACGTTTTACTAATTATTAGGGAAAAATTGTGTAATATATTTGTATCATGCCCGGCTGAGTGTAATCTTACTTTATAAATAATGTACTATTGACGCTAAAGTTGTTAATAGTAAATATTCCAAAATGATGTTACTGACAATTTAAGTCAATATACACAGATTCACATTTTTAGGATTACGAATAACACATTGAAAAAGGGACATTTTGTAGCGCAAGGTGGCAACACCGATTCGTATCTTGGCAAAGTATCCTATAACGTTCAAATATTGTCTAGTGCCGGCGTTTGTGTTTAGTGCACGCGTTTTTTGTTACAACAGTTGATCGCTGCGTTCTTTATTTTTGGTGATTAGTGATAAGGTGTAGTGTTTATCGGTATAAACTAACAAACAAGTAAGTTACAATATATCTAGAGTTATACATAATGTCGTTGATTAACATAGACTAGAATAAGTTTTTGACAAAAGTTATAAGAATATCTCATGCGCAATAATTTTAAGATTGTCAAATTTTGTTTTAATAAATGCGGTTTTAATACATTTTAAACTTTGGTTAATATAAAATTGTCTGGTGCGAAAAGAAAAAGTAATAAAATACTTATAGAGATTAATCAAAGCGTAGTCAATTTCTTTTATATTAAAAATTTTATGTCCTTAATCTTTTTAAGGTATTACTAAAAAAATGCCTAACAATATTTGAGATTGAGGGTTTTTGATATTATTTTCACATACGACCGCCAAACTACAGTTTGTAGTCAAAGTAACGACAATGATAAAATATTGAAATCAGATAAATTTCAAGTATTTAAGTAGCAACCAAACTTTTCAGGTGTTTAGCGGCTGTGAGATAAAAGAGAAGTCATGGAAGAAATAAAAGAAGCAAAATCTACCGTCGACAAAGTTACGGAGAAGCATAATACAGGTGAGAAAAACAACTTTAACATAAAAGTGTTGTGCCTATAACAATACATGTTTTATTTCTGGAACAAATTTATTCATAGATTAGAATTATATTATAATTTTAAATGATATTGATCAATAAATATGTTAGCACTGCATTGGATGGTTACGTAAAACAAAAGTTTTACACTAATATTATTATGCAGTGTGATGGTAAGTTTAAACAGGTTTGTATAATGACTTAGTATTGAAAACTAAACGCAAAGTATGTTAATTAGTATTTATATGTCACTTTGATAACGAGGGTAATTTGATCAACCTTTAATTAAAACTCCGCTTGAATTCATAGTCTTATTTTTAATATTATCGAGAATTTTTCTTTCATGTATTTTTTTAATATTAACCTAAACAATATTTGGTCAAATGGACTACTGTCATTATTTTGATCTTTTAATTGCACGTAAAATGTTTTGAATGATAACGGTTACACGTAGATTTAACAAAGGCCATGTAGGGCCTAACTTTAATTGCAGATATAATTAAAAACGTGTCGTAGAAGGAAGATCACATATTTAACTTGGGTAACTTAATTACCATTGAGGTTCAAAGTTACCACACAAAACAGCACTACAATTAATTCTAGTGAAGTCTAGCGTTATGGATGACATAAAATAACTTGAACTTATTTGATTAGTATCTTGACTGTAACAAAAGACGAGTGTTATAAAGTAGAACAAGATTATTAGTAAAAACCTGTAATCATACCAGCAAGCTAATACTTAAGAAAGTATAACCAGTTATATTTATAAAATATAATTTAAATTATTTAATTTTTATCTATCATTGTTAACATATTGCAGAAAATCATTTACTTCGACATATCCCGTATGGTCTAGTGGCTAGGATACCTGGCTTTCACCCAGGAGGCTCGGGTTCGATTCCCGGTACGGGAATGCTTTTTATATTTCGTAACGGTTTAATATCATTTAAAGCAGTATTATTTTTTTTATTTCATTAAGTAATTATTAAAATAAAGTTTGTTTTAATGCTGTTTTGAATATAGCATTTATCTATATGTCTGTGTTTATTTATTCCTTATCTAAATAGTTCAATTTTATTGTTCGCAACAGATTGTCCTGTTTTGCGCCTTCGGAGTGATTTATGAAATTGACCCAAGACGAACTTTGCAATCATATACAATACATACATCCTACACAATTGACTTCGCAACGGCAGATTCAGCATCCATTAATTGATATGTTATAGTATTATGTCATCGTTAAGATTTTTTATGAATATAACGGACGACCAGTTGGCCTTAATGTTAAGTCCAGAGTATTCTGGCTGGTACTTTGTTGATCATACTTCATGAAGTATAATCATGGAACACTGCAGTCACTTGCGGTGGCAGATATTCAATATGAAGATGGTAGCTAGCTAAGCGGTTTCGAAAAAGTTTACCACTTAACAAACTCCACAGCGTACTCAAACCGGGAATGATATAAAGCAAATAGCTAGCAAGTGGGCTGTAGCAGAAGTGTTGAACTTCTGTATGAAATGCGTAAACATTTGTTGTTTGAACAACATTTTATTTTAACATATTTTATTTTTCCTACATCAATAACTTTTTTCCCACACTGTAGCAAATAGAAGTTATACTCTTCGCTTGAAAGAGAAGCCTATGCTTTTCTTTCTTGCAAAGTCGCACAGTAAACGAAACATGGAAAAGACGTGACCTAGTTTCTTCAACATTTTAAATAAAAACGAACGTTTGAACTGCACATCCTTGATATGATTCATCTAATCTACATATACACAATAGGCGATCACCAAGAAGGTATATTTGATAATTTCGAGATATAACTCAGCAGTTGTAGATAATAAGGTTACGTTGACCGTACGACTTTGTCACTGTAAATAGATCTTAAGTAGGCGGGGTCACTGAAAATACACACCGAACTATTTTAAGTATAGTAATTTAACGAAATAAAGTGAAGAAGTAAGAATCAAACAAAGTAAATGTAACTAATAAAATTTATTCATACCATCAAAATTTTGTCTGTCTTTGAACTTTTAGGTTTTCATGAAAAATCTTAAGAGTTTGAGACAGTATTATACATACGTAGTAAAAATATTTATAATTATTTATTTATTGAGTTCTGGAATAATATCAAAAGAATATAATTTTTTGTAATATTACCTTTAAGAGGTTATATCGACGCTATTTCGCAGTTTCCCGGAGCTAACATTTTGAGTTATATAAGTGTTTTTATATTCCCCTCTCCTGAAACAGGCTATTATTTGAAAGCAATAATATCTGTTAAGAAACTGAAAGATAACTACTTATTTTTTTTCATTCACTCCTACATATTTTGTGTAAGTAACCGATGAATTATTCTATAATCTATCATTTATTTACCGATATTATTGATATGTTTCGGTATTTGTATCAATGCAACGAGTTTATCTTTATCCTGAGCGTATGAGATAACCCGCACCGCTTCTTTATTTAGATACATGACACGATGTACTATATCGTACACAAACTTAAGTATATATATTTTTATTGTACTTATTTAGTACCTACGTTAGTAATTTCGATCGATAAGTAATAGAGTAGCTTAATCATCTCGATATGACGAAAGCAGTTATGACGTAGTATAAATGTTTTGTATTTGCTATTTATCCTTGTAGTTTTACGAAAGTGTGTACTGCAATAGAAATGTGAACGTCGCTAAGTAGGAATGGTTCTCAATCATTACGACTACGTTAAATATCGTAATTATGACCGGTAACAAAAGGTAACAGTCGCGACAATTGCGAATCAGGAGGTGATTAAAAGGAAGACATGGCTCCGACGACACTCCTAGAAGAATTCTCCCCGTACCAGACACAAAGCGCTCCAACTTGGAACCCTTGCCCGCCTGTTAATGGCCGAATCGTAATTAGCAGTATTTTGATCTTTTTACTGTGATTTTCTCCTTTAAATTCTCGCTTTTCTATATTCCTTGAATGCATCCTCACAAAAACGTCTTAAGGGCATTTATTACCGTTTTAGTTCAACATACCTCTATATTTGTGGCGTCTACATTATAAATGAATATAAATAAAAAATAAGAGCTAGTGTATAAAATTATATGAAAAATTAAGGGCTTTTCCATTTTCACCTTGCAGTAATAATAAAAAAATCGTTTTATTCTTTTGCGTTTATTTCTTTAATATGGCATTAAAGACATGCAAATTGAATCTTAGCAACCTTGACATAATACGAATATAACCAGTTTTAACCCTTTTTTGGAACAGCTTTTTGTTACATACAAGACTATTCGAGTTTGGTGTGTTTCTTGGGTAACTTGATCCAAAGGGGTTTTCTTCTGTTCTCTCTTATCCGTTTGTTATAATCATAAATAATATTGCAGTAGGCTTGGTACTGATTTATGGAACATTTTTTATATTTACAATATTAATTCATTGTCTTTTACTACATAAAATCTTTAATTGAATATACATTTTCAATAACCGGCTCTTAAAGAAATTAGATATGTTGTTTAAGCTTTGCTAGAATAAATTCATTTGTAACTTTCATACAGCATTGTGTCTTTCTATCGCAAAATATTTTAGCTAATTATCTTTTTCGTTTAGTACATATTCCTATCGAAATACAACCTGTGTGTTACCACATCAACACATAAAACCAGGAGGGATCGTAGTCAAGAACTAAACCTTAATAAAAAAAAATATTTTGTATTGCCGCCTTATTTTTTTAAACAACATCCATTTTTTTTTGGAAATTCTTCTATTTTGTTTAAAACAATTAGCGAGTTCATTGCCTCCTGTTTTATCCAGATAAGAAGATAGTTCCTAACCCGGTTCCCATGAGTGCCAAAGTTTCGAATCTTGAACACGTACGCCTGAATCAAACATCTTTCCGAGAGGGAATTTTGAAGGGAGAATCTTAACAAAGAACTATAACTTAAATATTTATTAACTAAACGTCAACATTTAGGTCATATATACATATTAAACATTGCGAATTATTTTTAAAACACACCATACTAAATTACAAAATTAATAAAGAAAAAGATGTTCGCACTTC
>DWHU01000959.1:0-14639 GCA_018247975.1 Parides photinus | reverse complement strand
TATATGGTCTGTTTCTGATTTTAATTCGTAGATTTGGTGGTATAATGTTTGGAAAAATTAAATATGCTAGCGTTACTACTGTAAGCTTAGTTAACTTTGGTTAATAAATTTACTTTAACCGTGATAGCTCATGGTTTGGGACAATGGCCAATGTTCGAAGGTCGCGGGTTCGAATCATGCGCGCATCGATGACTTTTCGGAGTTATGTGCGCTTTAAGAAATTAAATATCTATGGATTTATCCACCAACCCGCACTTGGCCAGTGTGGTAGATTAAGGCCAAATACTCTCTCATTATTAGAGAAAGCCCCGAGTCCCTGCAGTGGGAACACAAAGTGGGCTGAGAGAGAGTGATAGAGAATAAATTTAAGTACATTATTAGTTAACAAGTGACCTATTGTTCACCATGTAAGTAAAATGGCAGTTTCGTACCAAGTATTATCATATTTATATAGAACGTAAGTATCCAGACCTACCGTTTAATGATTCCAGACTTTCATTTTACTGTAGGTGTTAAAATAAGTTACATTTCGTGTTAACATGTTTTATTGTAAATTTAGTTATATAATGATAAACGAGCAGAACATGACATCAACAGTGTTATGTTAACTTTTTTGTTACACTCAAAGAGTATTATTTAACGGTAAAAATATTAAGTTAAATACTGAGATATCACATTGTTTTAAATCGGCAGATGCAGAAAGCTTGTCTTATAACTATATCAATGACTTCTCTTTCAATTTACATTAATAAATTCTGCCAAATACATGTTTACACAATGTGCAACAAAATATTTAAAAAAAGGATTACTATGTTATTACAAGATATATTTTTAAATGTATTACTTCTTTAATTTGAACACCGATACCAAATTAAAAAAAATGGCTCTATGACTTTGTCGGTTATTGATAATTATTAAACTTTCAAGAAATAGAGTACTATTTCTTTGACTTATATCATATTTAATTTTCTAATACTAAAAGAATTATTCTCTAAAAAAATAATGAAAGTGCAGATTAATATATACAAAGTATATATAGTATGTATTTCGTGGACATTTTTTTAGTCGAATAGTAGCTCAACGCGAACCTGTGAAAATCCGTTGAACGAATTGCGGCGCTGATGAGATTCACTAAGACCAAGCTGAAAGCATAAAACTTTAAAAACTATAAAAAGCTACATCAACTTAATAAGCTATGTTGTCAGTATCAGTACATACAAAATAAATTTTTGTTTGGTTAAGTGGGACGAACGAATATTGTAATGTATTTTAAATAATGCAATAAAGAACAGATAAATAAAACTTTCATCTACAACCCTTCGTCTGTCTCCGGTAAAATGTTGCTCACACTTACGATAACAAGTATAGTACTTAAGGCGATGTGCCTTTCAAACCAGCTATCGCTTCATATAGATGTCTGGCTATAAAATAAAACCCTTTTTGGTAACATGTGATACGTAGTGATTTACAGCAAAATTGGGGACGGCACTATATCCCAAGTTTACTTTAGACAATCCGAGTAAAACGAGCTACAATACGTCGAATAATTTATTTACACTATAGAGTAAACTGGAGACCTTTATCTCTTTGTTGGGGAGTTTCAGGTCAGATAAAATAGATAATGTGTTTCTTTATGTTGGCTAAATCGTAAAGTTAACGGGCGCGTCGGCGTCATGGGGTTTATTTTGTATTTACGTTGTTAAATTCCAGAAGGGTTGATGCAGAGTCAAAAGTGCGGGTACTTTTCAGGTCTACTGTTCATTACGCAAGAACAACAATGTTGAAAGGCTTTTATAAATATTTCTTTTCATTTAAATTGCCGGCTATCACTAACTGTATCATTAAAAAAAACTGACATCTTGCTATAACAGAGAAATATTATTAAATTAAATCACAATTGGTAAAACATTTTGGTAAAGAGAAAATAAAACAGATAAAGATTTTTCTTATATTTTAGTTATAGAGATTTGTAGCAAGTTAATTTATTAATCTCAGTTAGTTTATCAATGAGAGAAAAACTTATTTACACAACAATATTTTTTGTTATTGATGATCCAATGTGTTAGGCTAGAAAAAGATGGTTAATACAAGGGCTTCTTGATTCTTTCTTCGTATGGGGAGACACCTAGTTCTCAGCTGCAGAAACGTTAAAAAAAATTTTTAAATGTTTATTATCTACCGATACATATCTACCGATACATATCTACAGAATTATCATGATATAGTTGCCGACAAAACAACATACGAACTAACTTATTTTTCAGTTGTTTTCTTATACTTGTCGATAGAAATTATTTGATTTAAATGACACATATATTACGCCAAAAAATTGTAAAATGTTCTTAAAGAAACATTTTTAAAGTTTGTCTTTTAGATTCAAATATCTATTAAAATGCTTCGGGGTGTAAATAAATACTTTAGTAAAGAGATCTAAGGTACAACTGTAAGTACAATATCACATTTAGGTGCTTCGAACATTTAAGTAATGTGTGTATGAATAAAAAATCTTTTATGATATACTTTTTTGATTCTTCAGCATAAAAGGCGTAAAATGATTTCTTAATATAAAAATCCCATAGCATACCGCTTTGTGTTTACTGATCTCCTTGCTTACTAGACGATAAGACTTTGGAAACCCGAAAATCATAAGACAATATGAGTCGATTGTAACGACAGCTAAAATTTATATGAAAATAATTCTAAGTAGCTAGGTAGATTAAGGACTAAAGAAAAGCCATTGTCGGTGACTATTTTGCTTGCCATTTATAATGTCTACTTTTATTAGTGTACAAACAATATATTTTTGTTTCCTTGTCAATCGCCTTTATATAAAAATAATTGATATTAAATTTTAAACGGAATTTAAAATGAGATGTTCATATGAGAGTCAATTAATTTCCTTTTTTTAAGGCTCAAAGTCCCTAAAAAAATAAAGAAAAAAAAAATTTCCTTTTAAAATCACATAATGCCCAATGGTAGGCACAGTAGTCATTATTGTATCGCTAGGCAATGAACATACAGGGTATAAATTTTTAACTCTAAATCTTTTTGGAAACCTTTCCTGGTATTGATATAAGATAATCCGATGACAGTTCTCTATTGCTATAATCCTGGATATGTGGCACCGCAGTTCTTGTCTCTGTCGTTAATTTACAGTACACAAATTTTACTTTATTAAAATTAGAAGGGCACTGTAGCTAATGAAATTACTGCTATGCATTCGATACAAAAGAAATTGCGATGTAAAACTTATTATGATTTTAGGCTGCGAGTACAATGTGCTACAGTGGTAATTATCCCATTAGGTTAACATCTCTCGAATAAAAAGTATCAAAACTAAGCACAAGCAGTCCTCGTAGTAAGCTATGCTCAAAAGCTTGTATCCAGTGCGGTGTTCACACGAGGCGGGTTGATTTATGCTCGGTGCCGTGTCACGGCGCGGGCGCGGCAGGTACTGGGCCGTTTATAGCGGAACTTTAATTTACGACCGCTCTAAATTACGTGGATTTACTGCGTGCCTTTATTGGCCCGCAACGAACGCCCCACCACTCGCCGCTCTCCTCCCCCACACAGGACTCTTTCCCTCCTTTTGTTTAATGCACAGATATTTATAACTAAACTTGAATTTCTCGTGAGTTCCGAACCTGGCGCGTATCGATGACTTTTCTAAGAATGTCCCTTTTAATACATTAAATCATTCATCAATGTCCTGCCCATGTTCTAATTGATCAAGGATCGGCGCAATACGTCAGTCTTCTACATGTATTTTCCTGTTCCGTTCCAATCACAATCATACACAAAAATTTCTTAAAAAAACGGCTGTACCGTTTCTGCACTACGCAAAACATCCGTACCAATACAAACGATATCTTTTTATCTTTTCTACCACAGCTGCTACTTTCAAAGTTCCTCTTATGTACTCTTAACAAATTAAATATTACTGGTATTATCCGCCAACTCGCACTTGGCCAGCGTGGGTTATAAAGGCCACAGCCCTCTCATTATGGGACAAAGTCTCGAGTCCCAGCAGTAGGAACATTAAGTAAGCGATTATGTTACGTTTGATGTAAACTTGAATTTTAGACCATACTGCTTATTATACATTTATTAAATAGCAAGTCACGAAATTAAACCGAAAATGAAATACGTCTAAAACTAATTTTTAAATAAGATTATTCTGTGTCATGAATATTTTTCCAAAAAAAAAGAAACCATGGAAATCGTTCTAAAACTACTTATCCATATAGATTATATCCGACGTTAGATGAGCAATCAAAATATTTTTCGGTTCTTATGCAAACAGAACCGTTTTTATCCCTCTGCTGGAATTTATCGAGCAATCGTGAAAAGCTCTCTCTAGAGACAAGGCCACGTCATATCCGGCATTATCTTAGAGAAAGCGGATGCATTCATACCGGCGAGTTCAAAGCATTGAAGCCCTTTGTCGGTGCACCGTCGTAATTGCACTCGCAAAACTTAATGTTTATTGCGGTGCAATAATATCAGCAGCATTTTTCTGAACCGTCATTTAAAAAAAATATAATATACATGAATTTAATAAGCAGAGGTGTACACAGTTATTTAAAAAAAAATGGTAAATCGAGAAAAAAATTGTTAAAAACGACAATGGAAGTTTAAAAAGAATTTTCGGCTTCTCAATGCTTTTTGAAAAAATGCATTAAAGACTAATACTGGCATTATTACCTCAATAACTAGATTATTAAGTTCACACCCCTAGTTACCTTCCTATTCATAAAGACTTAAGAATTTATCTAAAAAGACCAAACGAATTCTTCAGACGACCTCTTTCATAGATTTGTTCATCGTTCGTTCCATTACGTCGTTTATATTATTCTGGAAAATATCTTTAATCATCTTGATTAAAAGTGTTTTGTAACTTAAGTTACACTATTATTTAAGTACAACTATTATTTTTCCAAAGTTAGCCTATTACTGTCGTAATAGTTATGAAATAATTGAAAAATTATGTTTTATTACTATTTGAAGTCCTCATTTCGACACTGTTTCATAATTCTATATAACACATGTACGTATAGTATGTATATGAAATCCTAAGAACCATTTAATGATCCTAGAGGCCAGCCCGACCCGGCTTTTAACTTCTAATCTAAGCCTATTAAACATCAAGAACCCTCTCCGATTTCTTTTGAATGCATTTCCAAGTAACCGGCCGATATAATTGTAAAAAATAAAACTCGGGACGGGTAACAAACACGTTTTACCTAAGCATAATTTGCATCTTGCTCCGTCTGGTAACTTATCGACTCCTTTGCTATTATTAATACGAGACCTTACTAGTAGTGCGTAAGGTCTAAAATCGTGTGTGCTTTTTTCGTGTTAGGTCGTTGTTGTACGCGGAAGTATTTTATAGCGTTGGCGGCTGGACAGTAATTGGAAGCGAGGATGCGCGGGCGCTGTAAAGCGGCAATTGACCAGAAAATAACGAGCCTTCGCCCGGTGCCATAGGTAGATGCCTGCATATGCCGCTTATCTACAGCTGCCGTGTGCCGAGTAGTTTATTGTTATAAAATATTTATTTTTTAATTACGAACGAAGTATGGCTATAATTCATTCTTTACTTCGTTTTTATTGTTGCCGTTAATGTGTGTAATCAATAATGTTTACCGCAGTTAACGCGTTACGCTTGTGTACTTAGGGTGTGATTACAGACAGATTTAGAATAATATTTATCAGTTTAAATAAATCTTAAATCTTGTCATCTCAAAACCATAAACTGTAATATTTCTACGATTTTGTTCCAAAATTATCAAGAACTAACTTGTAATTTTTGTATTAAAAACCAATCTTAGAAGCAAAAACAATAATATTCAATAATCAAATCTAATGAAAAATACTTCTTAAAATTAACATCAACATTAATGTTTATTTTTTATAGTCTTACTTATATTATATTTAGTGTAAATAATTTTGTAAATTTCGTTATACACCAACACATACAAAATCATCACCAATCATCAAGTTCATTCTTTAAATTAAAGTTAGGCGGTGACTAAGAAAAATCAATATCGATTCTGTTTAGTATAGAATCAAAAATACCTTAATAAATAACTGCTATTATGTATATACATAAATAATAATGTCATTCAAAATGAGAACTTGTTGAATTTCATAATTATCATTTCAATTATATTATATTCGTTAATGTGTGGTTCATAGCTAAATAAACATTTCTAAAGTTTTATTATACAGCAACGAATAAACCTAATTAATAAATTACTAAACTAATATACTATTAATACATTTATGGCAGAAGAGGTAGCTATGACCATCACCAAAGTAAAAGGTTTTAATTACGTTCTTTAAACTTTTTTATTATTCTTCCAACAAATTATTTGCAGAAACTTCATTAAAAGATGTAAACCAGTTGTAAAACCGGGCCGTATTAAGTGTGAATGTATGTGTATCTAAATAAACTCCGTAATGGTTATGGACTCGGTCAACGAATAGTGGAGTCCATACAACTCAATGATGATTCCATAAATTTATATAGTGTACTATAAAAAAAACCCTCCGATTCGGAACTAACACAACGTCACACGCGTTACATGATCATTGTTTTAAAGTTGTCTTAGAACAAATACATAGAAGCGGCGCATCGAAAGCAATTGCCGTGAAATTGGTGGATTGGCCGGAATTATCGACATTTCGCTTTCATTAAATTGCTCTTGTAAGCCAAACTGATTTGCCTTGATATTACATCATCATCTTACTGCTGCTTTTTATTAACTTACAAAGTTTTTCGTCGTCGTTGTATGTACAAATCTGCCAACCTTCATTTGAACCCCTTCCATTTTCCTATAAGGCTGAAATTTTGCACACAACCTAGGGGTCGATGACAATACAATAATCCGTGGTAATTTTTGGACCAGATAACCAGATCGCCGATGACTGGGGTATCAGGGAGCCATCTCCTAGAATACGGATCGAATTCTTCGAGGGTGACTTTGAAGAGCATTTTAAAGCTTTTCTTTTATTTAATTTTAAGAATAAAATACTAAAAAATTTAAATTAAAAAAGCATGTTCGTAAAGCTTTTTTTATTACCGCAACCTTTAGGAAAAAAATGTTCTGTCTCTAGGTTGTTTTTGAAATTATTACTAAATGATAATAAAAATGTCTGTATTAAATATTTTACATTTTTTGAAAAAGTAAATAATAGTGTTTGCAAGAAATGAAACATTTCGAAACCCGTGTACGATGTTGAAGGAAAAATTAAGTCTGTCACCCTAAGGCTATGAAAGCCAATCTAAAAAAAATTGGTGGATCTAGTCTTGGGCTCTACCACAAACTCTACCCATAGTTAGAACGGCGAAACGTAATGGCAATATTTGTCACTGTCATTTCACTAACTACAGCGAATTTATAACTGAAACACGTTCACGTTCACAAGTACTATTTAAAATCAGAAATAAACGCAGCGTTTATATCAACCTACACATTCTCCACTATTAGCAAATGCTGTTTAGACAACATATCGGTGGCGTCATTTATGTTACTATAAAAAATTTATTATGTGATTGAGTAATTAGCCTAACAGGTAATCTCAATTTTATTAATGGGTTAAAGTACTAAAAACTTAAAATTTCATCCAGATTCTACAAATCATTAGTTTTTCATACGACAATGATTTTAAAAATAATAACAAATCGAATCAAAGGTTCGTAAAATTTAAAATATGTTTATATGTTCTTACAAGTACTACATATTTACATATTTGCTACTTAGTTAAATAATTCTTAGTTTCTTATATAAAATTCACTCAAAGTTAATGTAAAAGGTCATTCACTTATTTACATTAAATATGTACATAAATTATATTTTCCAAGGATATATCTGTTACTATATATCAATGCATGTAATGTTGGTATAATATAAAGGTGTTGAGTTAATAATAAAATGTTTTTATATCGTTTATGGTAATCAATGTAGGCTTGCGCTCAATGTTATACTCGGTTACAAAATTACGCAAAGATGATACGGACGGTGATAAATTTCTTCTATTCTCAAACCAAGTTTAGCGAGCCGTTCCTAATTAGACAGGTGTGAATAAACGTAACACCTACAAATAAATTTATCGTCTCTACAAAGACTTCACACAAAATGTTAATGCTTAAAGAAACAATCGCCAAAAACTATTCCGTCTGAAGTAACATCAGTTTTAGAGAATGTAATAATTATGCAATTTACATACTGTATTGTTTTAAAACGCTATATCTTATAGACATATCTGCATAACGATTCAAAAGACTACGTCTGGGTGTTTTTAATTGTAACTCGTGAAATTGTTAACAAGGTTTAACTAAGTACACATTTCAGCCGTCACAGTATGTATTACATAGGTATTTGCAAAAAAATTGTTACGGCAAAGCTTATTTCAAAATAATATGCTTTAAGGTAATCATATATTACAAAGTTTACCTACTGCTACAAAGTTAATCGTGGACATAAAAATTGTTTCAATTCTATCTGACTGATAGACTGATGTCTTATACCTATTTTTCAGATATACGAATCAGCTAAATACGTAAATCATTAATAGATAATAATGCAATAATTGTAGTACCAATTAGTAGCTCTAAGAATTTCAGTTTTCTTTTATCCGATGCTCCATAGTTGCAGAATGCACATTTCTTTTAACTATGTAATTAAATAAGAATTGAAAGTGTTGCAATTATGACAGATATAACATATCAAAATGAATACTAATGTTTTATGAACAACTAATATGTAATAAATATCAGATATTTTATTTCCTAAAACGCTTTACAGATAAAAAACTTACCGGGCACACGATGTTTTAATACATTCTCAAATAACTTGACAAGTGCAATAAAATATTATCATAATATACAATTAGTTTTAATCTTGAACTTGGAGTGGACAGTTTGTAACGCACACATTTACGTCGGCTATTGTTAAACTGTGTGCGTGTGAGTTTGATATGTAGCGGGCAATATGGTGGAGCGGGCAACA
The DNA here is from genome assembly GCA_018247975.1 of Parides photinus. Taxonomy (NCBI): domain Eukaryota; kingdom Metazoa; phylum Arthropoda; class Insecta; order Lepidoptera; family Papilionidae; genus Parides; species Parides photinus. The sequence continues at coordinate 5,625 of DWHU01000959.1, read as the reverse complement.
CACAATCGGACGGTGTGATAAGCAGATTCGGCGGCGCGTTTCATGTGTTGCCTTTGTCCGAGCTTAATCCGCCGCCCGCGCTTGTCCGCTACCCGCCCGCACCCCCCGCGATGGCACTGCCCTCGCGCCGACTCCGCCTACACAACCTTCATACAACACAATATCAGAATCATATTGTAATACATTATATATACATACGGCGACCGCCAAAAAATTTCACCTATATCATTATAAATACTAAATGTATGTACTAAATACTAAATATAAAATATATAACTATAATGGAATGTTTTATGTTTTAAGAACTTTTTCGAAGAAAAGACTCCTTTTGTAGCCACTCGTCCGTCCGTCCGTGCGTCCGTGTACCCTGCCTATGGACATCTTTCGCAAGTTTTTGTTTGATATGACATCATTCAAATAGCAAAGAGAATCTACAACTTTTTTCAAATTAACATGTAAAAATTGTTTTATATTATTATTTATTAGTTTTAACTTCGAAAAAATCCCTATTGCCATTTGCTGAGCAATATTTCTTAACTTCTTTATTTTACTTTGCTACATAACGAGTGTAACATTCAAATGATGGTAAGTTACACAGCCTAAATTTTTTTTATTTTGTGTAGCCTGTCGCTTAGCTACGATCCTACCTGGTGGTAAGCGGTGATATAGCCTTTAGTGGTAACGCGCACTAGTCTAGAAGTTGCCTATTAACCGTTCTCTTGAAGATTCCTTCTGCTTCTAAGGAATTGTCACATCTTACTACAGTGCCCTTTAAACCAAAATATGTATGTACTATTTTACAGCAGAAATAAGACCTGCGGTTGTATTCACTTAGACGGACTCCTATAACGGAGACCTACCAACATAGATTCTAGTGTTTTTCTTGAAACTGATGTTCGTTTGGTTGGTTGTGAGAATTGATCACTAAAATCGGTACGAAAGGCAAAAAAATTAAAGCTCCATTACTACACGTAAACAGCGCGCTAGTCTAATTTCAACCAAGCATGTATGGGGCAACCTTACAAGACATGTAAATACTGACCGGCCAGAGAGTTGTCTAGAATTATGACTGACGTAAATATTCTACCCCACATGACACAAGATCAAAATGATTAACTGCAAACCTTCATTAGTCTCATCTGTCAAGATTTTGTTAGTAACTTGTACTGACTAATGAAAGCAATTTATAAAATAACAAAGAAGCAACATAGAATGTTGATTTAAGTTCCCGTCATAACAAATATTAAAAATAAATGTCATGTCCAAAACTTTACTTTTTGATATTATTCAACTAAGGAATAACAAGTAAAAACGAATGGTCACAAAAATCTCTGTCATTGGCCTTAAAAACAATTTATAACGTTTTCCAAATTGTATTTCTAGTTTATTTTTAATCAGTGATTTTTATGTAACCAGCATTGTTTCTTCGTGTTATACTTGTTAATGAATTTCAATAATAATTAATAATGAATAAATCTTTGCCTACATAATACTTTAAGTATTCAGTTACGTGAATGTTTCTAAAGAATACTGTATTTTTGTACCTACTGCGATTTATATTCACAGTTATAAAAGGTCCCGACTCCGTGTAACCCGTAAACAGGCTCTCGCAAATTATTATACCTACCGTCAGGGAACCCCGCTAACTACACATTTACTGCTTTTTATGGTGCATAATAGCCGTTCTTATTAAAATTTAAATCGTTTCCCTTCCTCGTGTTGCTTTGATACATGACTCTGTAAGTATTTTTAGTAAATTATATATTACGTAAGTATATTGAACAGGTAGTGCTGACATGCAACACTGTTGCTATTATAATTTATGTAATTGCAACTCCTACCCCAATCATAACGGATCGTGTGAATATAAACCTAGTTTATGTTGTTATTAAATCTAATTAGGTACAAATACTTTTTAACTCGTTAAAACTTCTTTTATAACGTGTAACTTTTATAAGTGTATTTATTATTTAGTAACTTTTTGCTTACAAAAACATGTAAATATTTAATGAAATTAAGACATAACCTTATTATAGTTTCTCATATACGTACAAAACTAATAACAAATTCATAATATGTTTGAGTGAATTATCAATAAATGGCGTCGTTTAACGATAAGCAATATAAATCATCTCTTTCGACAAACACAAAGAACTCGGTGTTTCTTCAATTGGTTGTAGGATTTCCCTTACTAAGGATTATCTGGGTAAGTTTCCAGCGTCAATTTTTTGCCGGCAAAGACTGCTGCTGTTTTTAGTAAAATTATTTAAATCTTTTAATATCACGCTGTTTTAAATACTCGACTTATGTACTTATCATTAGGTAAAATTTCCTGTAAAAACTAAATGTTTTTTGTATGTTCACGGATCCTCTAATATTTTGCCTGTGTATTTATGCTAATTTATTTATAACATAATTTGTGAAATACATAAAATCATTCAAAACCGTTCTACTTATCATCAACATCGATTGAAAATTAAAAAATAATTAAACAAAATGTGCGTTATATTCCCCTAAATGAAAACTTCTCTTTCCGTAAATGGTCAATTGTTCTTACATTTATACCTTTTATTAGAAATGATAAAAATAGTTTATTAAAAACGTAACCGAGATTTTTTTAAGTGAGGGTAAAATTGCTATTAAAAAGAAAAGGATACAAGAAAGAAAATAAGATTTATCCGGTTAACAGTGTATTTTTAACCGGATAAATCTTAAAATATAAGATAAACGAAACTATAGTTTTGTTTACAGTAGTTACTAATACATATGAAACACCGAAAAGGCCGGCATCCAGCTCAACACATGCATCAGGTACATGTTGCAGAAAAAAATCTGCAGCGTTGAATTTCAGCTGAAAAAATCTGATTTCAACATTATTCATTATCATTTGTTAATATTATATTCTAATATTTCTTACTTTTTTCCAAACATTTGTCCCAATTTACCTTCTACGTTTTTAAGATAATTCTAATCACAGAAAATATCGTTTGGCATTTCCGTAAGAGTACAACATCGCACCGGAGCGGCGGGCTACGTTTATTGACTAAACCGTGGACAAAGACGCTACTTTTACGACCTCATAAAATACCATTGTATCGGCCGAGCAGCACGAAATGCGGGGCATTCATTGTTAATACTTAAATAAGATATCCATTTTTTTTATTGTTTAGCCCATTAGACAGAGTTTGTACATATTTTGACTGCGAATGCCTTTTCAAAACCAAGTTGCTTTGATAGCGCCGCCGTATTGTTTCCTTTCGCAAAATTATCACGTGCAAGCCCTCTCTGTCTACCTCGTCAGCTCAAAAGATGCGCCCACTTCGTACCTACCCTGACCAGCCTCGTTATTGTTTAAAATATTCGAGGGAACAAAGCAAATGATAATACAAAAGTTAAACCGTTAAACGGATCGGTTTCAGGCACTAAAACAAAAGTTTTTTGTATATTGTGGTAATTTCCAACTGACTTCGGATCGATAAATACTTTGAATAATATTTTTGACTACCGTTTACCTATTACAAAGATAAAATGATTACTTAAGTAAGAATATTTATAGAAATGAATATATTAAAATTGATGTTATTAACGTTATATGATTTTGAGAATAGAAATTAAACCGATTCCTACAAAGACATTATACTTACTGAAATAAAAAAAGTCAGAAACGTATATCAGTATGAAATGTTTGTGACGTATCTTTAGAGAATGTTATAAGTTAGAACCAATATAAGTATAAATCTTAATCCACGTCAAATAGTCTCACAACTCCCGAATGAAAAAATATGATTCGGCGGCGTCTCTTGAACCATTCGGTGTCATTAAATAAGAATAAGCAGTCTGTGTAAGTGTTAGTGCATTTTTGACAAGTTAATTTAAAACATGCACCGACATCCGTTTCGTTAAGATTGTTTTGGTGTTAAGTTATACATAAAACAATTCTATAAATGTTCATACTAGTAAGTATAAACTTAATAACCGGCTGTACAGAATTGTTTATATTATTGTTTTCGACTTTATTGTTATACGTTGGTTAACTTTAACCTTTACATTATTCAGTACATTTTGTTAAACTTATTCCTTGAACAAGATTGTAATTTCTTCGTGGCATGAAATAAGTTTGTGGAAGTTATCTGTATACGTAACGAAAATGTAATTCTTTAGGAATAAAGCAAACAAAGTAGTAAAGATTCTTCGTCAATTTAAAGCAAATATCATGAAACATGATATAATGTACACAGACCTCTAAATATTCCCACTTCCGGGACTCGGAGCCTTTTTTCACAATAGAATCTAGGTTGGAAAGTATAGGTTGGTTAATATCAAATAGCCATCGAAACTGCTTTTCTTAAAGCATGGTTTCCTTATGATTTTTGACTTAAGCGGAACTTCAAACTATAATAAATAAAAATACATAGTTGTAGGTATCTAATTTATGTTCGAAAGGAAATACATAACGCAAAAAATGTTTATCAGTTAACATCAAAAGTGTTTAAAATTAAGACTTTGTACACAAGGCTTGAGATAGCTACCAAGGTCTACTTAGTACGATTTTAGTATATGTCAATTTATTAAGCAAAAGGTTTTTCCAAATGTTCTCACTGTTTTGCAAAAGTTTACGCATGTGATAATTGGAATAACAATTAATCTTAAATAACTACACTTGTTACGAACTCATATCAACGTTGTTTACTTAACAAAATAATAAACGTCTTTCACGTGTGTAAAAATCACAAAAGCAATTTGTGAACAAAGAAATCGAAATTCATACGAATTCAAATTATTAGAGAATTCAAAGACTTTATGTATTTAATTTTTAGTTATTTTGTTTAAGCATTAATAGAAAACTAATTAAAAAATGGCATTCTTCTAAAGATGTGATGATTGTATGAACGATTCCATCGTTTGTAATTAATATAATTACTGAGGTTAAATTGCTACCTGTTTTTAGTGACAGGCCTACACATAAACATCTTTTGGTAGGAATACGCAGTACTGGCTAGTATTTTTTTTCTTTCCCCTTTTTCCCAATTTATTTCCTGGGGTAGGAGCAGTGTGTCAGTCTCTATCTGTGCTAAACACACTGCTGAAGTTATTGACAATGGTTTTTACAGCCGGCCGCCTCACTATGGGCCAGATCGGCCCGTACCGTCTCAAAAATCTGTGACTTTGTACTTAATTGAAATAACGAAACGAAATTTGGCATGTAGCATCTCTGGAATATAGGCTATCAAATAAAGTTACACTATCACTATTTACTCAATTAATTTTATATAAAAGTCCAAAATCCAAATTCTCCAAAATCCGTCCAAAAATTCTTTTGTAAATTTTCCATGCAAAAACGAAGCGTTTACGTGAAATTTGCTTAATTAATTTATTTACATGTATTATTAACGCAGTTTTATGAAATAACACTATTAATTACTACTTTTTATAATTATGCATAAAATAAAATTAAGATAAATAGCAGCTAGTGTCTATTTATGCATAGTATATACATACATATACATATAGCATTACCAGATGCCAGTGTGAAGAATAGTATAGAATTTTTTTATATGATCCTCATCAACCCTGTAATTTCTGAAAGCAGTGCTAGTTCTCCAAAAATCGTCGCGCAGTATTTCC
>DWHU01000958.1:0-14647 GCA_018247975.1 Parides photinus | reverse complement strand
TTTTGCCCATACGGGCGCTCCGTACAAGGCTACGGACCGTACGACCCCCGCATAGAGGCGGCGAACTTCCTCCCTGGAACTCTTCTAATAACTAGCCTAACTACGCAATGTAAACAGGATGTCCAAAATACATTAACATTCTTAGCAAAGGATTTTTTTTACTCCGTCTGCAGGAAGTTAGAATTATACTGGTATATTAAATTTCTTGCTCTCAGAGCACTAAAATGCAACAGATCGTTTATATGTGTACGCTCGTTGACGGTTAGTCATACTCTTGTCGCCTTATAGCGTCACATAGATAATTCATCGCATACACATTCCGCATTTCTCGGCTAAACAAACTGACCTTGGTGATAGTGTACAACAAACTATTATCCTTTCAAATACAATATAGCGGTATAACGAAGAAATATTTCTATAATTAAATCGAGTAATTAATGTTCTCTAGATATGCGACATTTTTATCGACAATTGACCTCAATTGCAGACGATGTTTAGTGACGATAAAGACCACGTCCTCATCCAGAATGCTCTAGCTCTTAATATTAACGACCATACCATACTTTGCCTCAGAATCGAACCCGAGACATCATAGCTTAAGGGGTTAAACTATCCCGTCATAATGATTGTGAAATCCGTCATACTTGATATTTATTATAGTAGTGATTATAATATGAACTTTAATTATGCCTGGAATCCGGCAGTAATTTTCAATAAATGTTTATGAGATAACAAACAGCCCACTTAAAGACCCACTAGTAAGACTTAGGATCTTTTCTCACAATGAAAAGGACAACATAGAGGGCTATGGCCTATCTAACACACTGGATGGCAAGTGTGGATAGAGAGGTGTAACATATTCATAAAAGCTGTTGATCTGAGGGTATGTCAGTTTCCCACGATGTTTTTCTTTACCGGAAGATGATCAGTGAGAATCGAACCTGCACCTCTTTGAGACGAATACCTTCAAGCTTTGCAAACAGCCCTTTGCGGTTCCCTGGGACGACAATGTATATTCAAACATACCGAATTTCCGTACGTGTTCATAAAACTATTGAGACATCGAGGCTTTAGATATTCTAGAGCATAAACTTCTTACATAAATAAATTAATCTTTGACTTAACAGTAAAGTCTAGAAGCATGCGAGAGAATCGTGACTATAAGCGTTTTTTTATATCAATAATACTAAGGACAAGTGTCCTGAAATTAAAACATGGTTTTAGACGTAGGCCGTGTACTAGTAAGTTTTTGTACGTACTACGACAACGGGATCACCGCATGCACTGACAGACACTGTTTAAACAAAAAGTGATATAGTGCTGCGGAACTATATCATAAAATTCGCTGAACGGTGGCAGTACATGCAAAGAGCGGCGAACGTAGCTAAAATGAAGTCGGTACGATCTAAAATTACTGAAAGCTAATGTGTTCGCATAGACTTTAAAGTGATTTTTACGAGTTAATGTAATTCGGGTCACTTGGTCAGAGTGTGGATGAGTCAATAGTTACGGTTCTAAATAATGAACAGGTAATAAAGCGGCAGCTGCGGGTTAACTAGTCACTAGAAACACGTACTAAAATAACTAAACGAAATATCGCATTATATATACTAGATCTTATTTGTAAGATTTTTAAGCTACCCACAGACCTTACGTAAACCGAGAACACATTAAAAATAGTATATACAAATACTTTTTTTATTCACCAAACAATATTAGATTACCGTTCAATGTATTCTGTTTATTGAATGATACAGTTTCGTATACGTATAAGAAGTACTAGATTGTTGATTGAATGTTAGTGAATCGCATGAACTGTACTGAGAAATATGAGATCAACAATTGAACAAAGCCCAACGCCCTTACATAGTGACGGGACGAAATTAAAACGCGTCGGTATACAATTGTCGCCTCATTGGCGCGATAAGAGCGGAGCCGTTGCTCTTATTGGAACTGATTTATAACATGACATATTCTATAACAATTCCGCCGCATGATACATAGATTGCGTCAGCGCCGTGACATCAGCTACCATAGAAACAGATAAAGCCCGTAAGAGTTACAATAATAAATTAAATACCTTACAATTAACAAGTAACAATATAAGTAAAATGTAATAATAACTTTATTTATATTATATAATAACTAACTTTTTTTTGTTGTTGTCCTGCCGATTCCTCTGCCACTGGGCAGAGTCCTTAAATCCCATTTATTTGTATTTCCATTGGTTGTACCTCTTCCTTCTCTTTCGACATTTTTTTGTTTATTTCTTCCTTCTTACACAATTCCACTTCTCTTTATTTTATCTGTCCCATTTCTATATACTTATTCTTTTCCCGCTTCCACCGTTTCCTATTTTAGACCCAATTTACGCCGTTTTGTATTTTAGCGTAGCACCGTGGTACTATTCAACCTTTTGCTAATTGCCGCTAATCGGTTGAACCACGGTGCTTTTGTTCCTACTATAATAACTAACTTACTATACTATAATAACTTAAGAATTTTAGATTTTTTTTACCGAATTCAATGATATTAGTGTTCTTGGAATTGTCATAGTCGGGAATAGGATAATAGGTATTAATAATATGATATGTAACCTCATTACATCGCACTGGTCATTCAGTTTGCCCAGTCCGGTAGTATTTTTTTTAACGTTCTAAATGTTTCCACTGCAGGGACTCGGCCTTCTCTCATAATGAGGGAGTATTTGGCCTTAATCCATCACGCTGGCCAAGTGAGGGTTGGCTGATGAAGCCAGTGATGTTTAATTTCTTAAAGCGCACGTAACTCAGAAAAGTCATCGGTGGCCGCCGGTTTCGATCCCGGTAGTGTGTATAGTTAGCCCCAAATGTTAGAGCCCCAATTGTTATTTTCTAAATTATATTAACTGAATTACGTTAGATTACAATCATAAATAATTCCTACAATTTAATTTTAATAAATATATAGATACTCTTTGCTATTTAAATGGTGTAGTCACAGCAAAATGTCAAAAACATGTCAAACGCGTTTTTTAATTATAACTCGACAACAGTGGGTCCAATCGAAAAAAGTTATTAAAGCATTTTTGTTCGTCTGATTTTTCTGATTAAAACGATTTTTGAAACGAATTGATCTGATTACTTTTCCTCCCAAATGTCTCCTCTGGACTGTGTTGTAACTAACACGACTTTATTTTATATATATAGATATAGATAATATAATAAACATTAAACAACCTCATTAATATTCCGACTGCTGGACCATGAGACCTTCCCTTACATTCTAAGTTACCCTTTTATGGTCGACTCATGTTCTTCTTAAAAAAAATCTGACCTAAATCTTAGAACTCATTATGAAAGGATGTGACATACAACTGCTTACAGTTTCATTGAAAATAATATAATAATTATGTAGAAAGTAACCACTTGTAACTATTTTTAGGGTTAGATTACTAAATAATTTTCTGTATGTTATTGCTTGTACACAATGAACATTAGGGGAAATATTAGGTTAACGTAAAGCGAATGCTCTGAAATTCATGCATTTGCATAAATGATTCCCACGCAGGTTATCAGCTTTAATAAGTTTAGATCGTTTGTAAATTTCTAAGTAAATCAGTAAGTAACATTACGTAAGCACGTAAGCTTGTCGCCGAGTCGTAAGTTCAGGTACACCCTAAGACATAAATCTGGTGCGAGTGACAAGCGAGTGATAATGTCGCGGGGTTTCGGTGCACGCCGGAAGTTGCTTCAGAGTGCGTCCAACCGCCGACGACGACAACAAGTGCAAATGAAAACAATCAACTACAGACTTAAACTTAGGCTTATTAACAATTGTAATAGTTGACTGTGCGAATGTACAACCTCAAAACATATATTTTTAATTATAAATAGCAATAACCAGCTATACTTAATATTTCCACAGCTAGGACACTTGCCTCACAATAAAAGAGCGTAGGCCTTTCATTCTTTTTTTATTTTATTTTATTTTACTTTGGAGACAAAACAGAAAGAATTGATACAAAAAAATACATAGAAAAGATATTACAATTAACCACAAATGTTTCCTAAAGCAGTCCCACTGAGAACATTTTTGGTTTACGCAACAAAACAATAGTTATTAAATAGTATTTTATGTCATGGAATAGTCGTTAAAAATAATAAGTGTTATCAATCGTCGGACAATAATTTTTTTATGTTATTTTTATAAGCGGATCGGGAGCATGAGAATATATAAATTTTTCTGAGGAGTTTATTATTTGCAATATACAACAACAAATAATGTACAAAAATTATAAAACATTAAGAAATTCATTGATTTATTTATGTATGCGCTAAGGTGGTCAAGTGAAATTATGTGTACGTATTTAATGTTAATCGAACATGAACTGCTAAACGCACTGGTCATTTACATGGCCCATTAAAATTTACTTGATATAGTTTAAAATGTATATTCTTACATAACAAAACCAATGGGCACGCTGTAAACACATGTCAACTATCAACGACTACAATAACCGCTAAATAAAGGTTATCGGCATTCGGCCAAACATTGACCGACGTTATCGGTCCTAACCGAGACGACTCTGCCAATTTAATTCATAACCCATTAAGGTCTGAGAGAGACATCGGTTGCGGGTAACTCATAAAATGAAGGCAGGCACGCGATCGGGCCAGTATTCAATTTCATAGAGAAACTTATTTTATGCCGGAGGGGTTATTCGCTCACGAAAGCATGGAATTGATCAGTACGCTCAAAGAGTAAGCGACGTTAAATAGGCATATCTCGTATTGTTAAACATCACACTTCCAGAATTAAACGAAAATATTAATAGATATCTTTGGACAATTCACACAACAATAACTTTATTATTATGTATACATTCTATAATAAAAAAACAACACAAATTTAAAGTTTTAATAAGATCTGTGGACGTTGCAAAATACTTATGATACTATACCATTTCAAACACGCACAAGAAATTAGAAACCAATAAACTGCTCAATATGATTACATGTACAATATCGTATTAGGAATATTGACAATATTAAACGTGAAAATTACTGACAAGTTTTCCTTTAAACGTAACTTTTTATGTTAGTTATTAGTTTGTATTTTAGTAGCACAACATTCATACATACATACAAGAATGTAGAAAAAGCATCGCAGCAACAGCTTCGAGAATATCCGCCGTCTAGAAATTAGACACCGAGATAGGATAAACACTTACGATTAAAGTCCCCTCAACATTGTTACGTGTGTTATATAAAAATAAATTATTATTGATATAAGTTAAAAATAAATGTTTATTCTTTGAAATCTCCGCAACAACGACAATCTGCATGTATTTTATCGTTAGTAGACAGTGCCTAGAATTCTGATTTGCGTGAACGTTTATAATTTACAAAAAAAAAATGGCTTGCTAAGTCGATGGGAGCCGTTCCATGGAATATCAGAAACTATTTGAGTTCTAAAGTAATCTAATTTGTTACGAAGTTTCAAAGTTTGTAACAAATTACCAACATTTATCAAATAATTGAGTTCGTGAAAGCGGCGATTAATTTTTTTTTAAACATTACTAAATTAGACTGATATTTATTGACTTTTTTGATACAATACTAACCTAAACTATAGTTTAACATATATATTTTGAATTATTAGCAAGTGTAAACGTTGACAAGATTCTGCGAACCGATACCTGTTAATAGACGTATGAATGTTGTTGACCGACACCTGGGATAATATTTCAACTCACGTGAATAAAGAATTGACATTCAGTGAATTAATTGAAACAGATACAGAAGGTAAACATTTGTATATTGTCTATCGAAAAATGCATGTACATACCATATACGAGTATACCATATAGGAAGCTTTCACAAAGTTGAACACGACACACGTACAGCATTGTTTGCTTAACTAAATATTAAATTTGCTGATTGATTTCAATCAAGCAAAGTCACCGTTATACAAATTCATTACGATATTGTTGACTGCCGCGATTGAAACTAATGCAATTGACGATCCACGGACAGTTTCGACTAAAGTTAAATGGATTTTTTTTTCGGTTAAACTTTTAAAGATTATTAAAATAATAGACTATAATACCCTTTACAGAATACTGAGTATGGATATAATTTCTTGCTCAATAAAGCTTATGTCGAATTAAGATTTTTATTTAATTAGGGAAAATAGTAATAACCTCTATTGAACTAAACGATTTCTATTATCATGATATTTACAGGAATTTTGGTGTCGTTCAGTAAACAGTATTTCGATATCTGATTCAATAAGAGGTATGTGCACCCCGTGACCTCGTTCTAATACTATCCTGAAATCACGTCGAAAAAGAGATCGTTTCTCTTAGACGCTTTATTAAATTTTACGAATCTCTTTTTCAAGTGTTTGTTACGAAATATAGTACATGCGTGAAAAAGCTTAACGTTAAATATTTTTCTTAACTTTGATAAGTTGGGGAACTGATCTATGCATAGTTGTCATCTTTTACTATTTGCTATTACAAATATTAACCAAGAAGTAAAGGGACTTATTTATAAGCCTCTTTGTATGTTTTCGTTTCAACAAACACAACATGTCAGCTTGTATATTCTAAGAGTCGTGGTGCCATGATTGTTAGAGTCCTCTCAATCTATTTCAATAAAACTTTAAACTGACCTCATCACAACAACAGTCACGCCAGTCATTGAATATTTTCATCAACAAGCCTTGGAATTGTTTGTTCACTTAAATTATCACAGTGTCAACTGATATAACTATATACAGAGAAACAATTATAATAATATGATTAACTGGATATTTGTTGAGTAACTATTAATGTTTATCAATAATTAAAACTTTTTAAAAATTAACAAAGATTTTATTAAGGAATACTTTTTTTTAATGACTAAAGCAGGGAATGTGTGTAAAAGAAAGGCATTATATAAATATTCTTACTTCGTTTTGCTTTAACTTCTTTACAACACCTAAAATAACGTAGTAGTAAAATAATTGAAAAATAATAACACTTTCAATATTCTCATTCATGGGAATCGAACTCAACGTTCATAAGGAGAGAGAGAAAGAGTTAAACCACGCTGGCCAAGTGTGGGTTGGTAGTTACATATCCCCGAACGCTCCAGTTCAATAGGAACCGAATGTACGTCTCTTCGTTACATAAACCGTGTACGACCGCTTGGCAAACTGATAAATTACAGCTATTACTAGTTCATTCCTAAAAACATTTATATTGTATGAACAGTTGAAAACGTGTATAAATCATCATAATAAAGTTTGTACTGTAAAAACGATTATTGATATAATTATATAAACGGACGCTCTTCAGTGTTACGAAGTCGGGTGAGGTAACGCTGTAATTAAAACCAGTGAGTAATACACCGCTGTTCCTTGCTCAGTAGACTTGTAACGGTCATTAAATACTGACGCTGAATGTTACAGAAGTAACAAGGATCAGCAACACACACACACCTAGGATAATCGTAAGGGTTCATTGGTGATAGGTACAGCAGCAGATCTTAATTATTTCGTCAAACAATTGTACCAAAAATTACTGTTTCAAATAACTGGAGCAATTTATAAGGTAACAAGATATAATATGGTATTAAAAAACTATATGGTCGAATGTATAATATCCTGATTGTGATATAAAAGTGTAGATTATTATGAATTACAAATCTAACAAAAATACTGTAATAATTATTGATAACCTTCTTTTCGTCCGAAATCAAATAAATAAGCTCTCGTTGTTTAATGTCTACTTTTGATTTAGGTCAGACGTGTTATTAGTAAGGTAGCACTCGAAATTCCGATTACCAAAGATCTACTTGAATTTCCAATAATAAACATAACGTTTCCTGTACGAGATTGCTATAATTATCAAACTACTTGTTAGCTGTGAGGATTACAATGTAACGTATTCAGATTTCTGCTCACATATATTAATATAATTATGTGTAAGGCATCACTAACTACAGATTTTCATAACATCTTAAATATATCAGTCACTCGATAAGACAGATGTATATAATATCCTTGTCTAAATTTATACTTTGTACTACATAATTAAACCGATCATACGTTTAACTAAGTATTCAACAACTTTGTAAACTGCATTCGATATTTGTCTTCCCGGTTCTTGGATACAAATCCTATCAGTGTCCATTCAGTGCTAAAATTAACGAACCTTTAGGTCCTTTGAGAGAGCTGTAGTATGGACTGACACTTTAATTGCTTCGCCTGTATGTAAGGGAAATACTTCATTGCATTGCCATGACCTACCTAATCTTGTGGATCTCGTATAACATGAATGTTTAACATTCATAATGACATGACATAAAACATGGCGGTCAAGGCTCTATAAGTTTCGAAAATGCACAGGTTCAAAACCCATTGAACTTACAGTGAAAGAAACATGAAAATGAAACACACTTGCCCGAAGAACAGCTTCGGTGGACATTTGACATTTACTAACAAGTACTTTTTTTTTATTCGTTGTCCTGTCATATTCCTCTGCCACTGGGCAGAGTCCTTAAATCCCATTTATTATATTCCTTAGTTTTCCTCCCTCGTCTTTCGACACTCCTTATTTACTTCTACCTATCTTATTCCTACTAAGTTCTCTTTAATCTTACTATCCCATACTATCATATCCATTTCTTATAGTTCTACCGTTATTTAAAACCAATTTATTTGAGCCAATTTTCTTCTCCTTTTGTCATTCCTTGTTTTGAAACCAAATTTTGCTTCATTTATTTTAAAACCTAGCACCGTGGTCCTGTATAGCCTTTTGCTATGTACCGCTAATCGGTTGAACCACGGTGCTCTTAATGCCTCAATTAAAATTTTGTCCATTAATTTTAGCAGTGAAGGTCTTCGGTTTTCGTCACCCAGAATATTGGGCAGAGCATCCCTGTTGAGGACTAACAAGTACTTGGTAGCGTTAACTCTCTCCTTGTGAGAGAAAAGTTCGAGTGTCAACAGAAACATAATTAAGAGGGCTGTTTGTTTATTCGGGACAAATACTTACCGCCGGTACTAAGTCGATACTTAATTAACTTTTCAATTGGTTAGTAATATGTGACGAGTCAGTGATCTCAAATCACCTAGAGGTTAGTCGTGCATTTACAATGCAAGGAAACGCCGCGCTAAATCAGTCAATCAAAATGTCCATAGGAAATCCATTTAAGGCAAACGTTGCACCATGATATTGAGTATTGCCTTATAAACTACATATATCAGTATACGTTAAGTAAACGTTTTAAGTGTAGATTGTACACTATAAATTAAACCATATGTAATAAAGATTTTTTATTTGATACTAGCGTCCCGGCGAACTTTGTTCCGCCTAACAATCAATGAATGGGCAGATAAAGAAATTTAAAATAAATACAAAATTAAACCATTTTTTATTATATCCGTACAATAAAATACACGGGACTTGGCAAATAGAGTCCCAAACGTTATTTTCTAAATGATAACTGAATTACGTTAGATTATAATCATAAATAGTTCCTACAATTTAATTTCAATAAATATATTATAGATACTCTTTGCTATTTAAATGATGTAGTGACAAAATGTCAAAAACGTGTTAAAAGAGATTTTTAATTATAACTCGATAACGGTAGGTCCAATCGAAAAAGTTATAAAATAATTTTTGTTCGTCTGATTTTTCTTATTAAAACGATTCCAGAAACGACATGATCAACGTTTTCCACACAAATGTCTCCACTGGATACAAACGAATTTTGGCTTTTTTAAGCCTATGGAGAGAAACTTAGTACCCTGTAGCTTATTTTCAACGAAGACACATCAAAAATACAAAAATCATGAAAATCAGTTCAGCCGTTCCCGAGTTATAATTCTTTTATACATATAGATATATCAGCAGACTAGAAGCGTAGTTTATTCAAGACTTATGAGGAATTTCTTCTATTACACTGATTGTATTTTATCTATTGATGAGACTTACCTGGTGGGCAGCCAAATTCATCGTAGCCGTCGTCGCAGTCTACTTGCCGGTCGCATCGTCGATACTCAGGCAAACATCTCGTGAAGTCGCATCGGAACTCGTCCGCAGCGCAAACTGTACAGCAAAAAATATTATCTCGTATATCTATATCTAACAGGATTGTCTTCTAGATTTTACTATAACAAACAAATCACCATTAATGTAGGAAATATGGAGACAGAGGCAAAAGAACTTCATGTAGACTTTTACATGAGACATTGTATAGTCTACTCTTAAAAATTAAATGTTAGTTAAAATATTTATTCATCGCATATTACAGTCATAGCAATTTTTGAACGCAACTAACAACTTTTTTCTATTGCTATGAAGTAGACAGACGCTATGATAAAACTCCTTTTTTGTAGATTCCGGCAAAAAAACCTTTACAGTAGAAAATAATGAAACCGATACTAACAAGGTTTCTTTTATTCAGTACGGTGTGAATAATTTAAATATACATACAATATGTACATATAAATATACACAAATATTGGTGTCTTTGTATAAACTAGTATTTCGACTAAGGAAATAATTTGTCATTTTTGTATTTATCATCTCAATATCCTTTCAACCTGTTGAGGTAAGTGTTTAAATTTCACTTCATACTATATAAGACAGTCTGTGGGGGCAATATGTTGATAATGATCACAAGAACAGCTTTACATTAATTGATCCCTCTTAGTGACTGTTTACAATGAGTTGAAGTTTACAAGTTCAAATGGCCTATAAACGAACAGACATCGCAGGAAATTGTGTAAGAAGGTTTATTTTAAAAGAGACGCTTAAAAATAAGTGGCTGATTCTAGTTATATAAGGATAACCTGTGGTAGCATCAGTAACGTTATTCTTATTAGGCTATTAAAATAGCAACTTATTTTTATTAAGAGTATTAAGATAAACAACTTACTGTCATTAGACCATAAGATTATAAACACATGTATAACCTAGTGCCAAACCGTTTCTCATGAATGTATTAGTAAATAAGATCTGCTTGTAAAAGACAAAGGCAGTCTTGCTCCAGTCTTGTTCAAGAATTGTCTTTTTTAAAAAAACCTTTCCGTCTCATTCCACAACCTAACTCTCTTCGATTTTTTTATTGTAACCTAAATTTCTTATCATAAAATTAAACCAGTTAAATCCCAGGAAGAAGGTTATAAACATATTTTTACCATATTCCTTTTAATCCACCGTTCAACTAGCACCATCTCTGTCCACATATGGCACTAAAATTTACAGGCAGGTCTCAAGTAGTCCATGACAGTGATTATACAGGGACATGAACAATTCTGGAGTTTATAATTTTCATTTTAAAATTATACATGTCAATGACGTCGCGACTATTTCAACTTTGTTTTAATACAAAAGTAAAAAAAAAGTAAACTAAAAAAAAATATTTACAGGCAGGCGGTGTTGTATTTTCCGGTACGATTTCGTTTTCCGAATCTGGTTTTGGGAACTCTCCAAGTACTTCATTCCGATCGAGGCCTAGACAAAAATTATAAAAAAAATATAATAAGTGAAAAGAGTTATTGATGAATAAATTAAAAAAAAGATAAAAAGAAATGAAATAACAAATAAAAGTACCTATTTTTCCACAATCTATCTCATCGTCTCCTTCGGGACAATCGGTCTGATTATTGCATATTTGATTTTTGCATATAGACTTTTCTGAATTATTACATGGTACCGGCTCGCAGGCGTCTTCCTCATTGTCTTTATTATTCAGATTCTGTTCATCATCATTATCAACACCACCGAGGGTTGGGTCTGGTTCATCATCGTCACCTCTTCTAAACATTTCCTGATCTGGTCCTATATCGTCTTTATTAAATAAATTGAGCCGAATTAATAAAAGATATAAAAATTACGTTAAGAAGGTTGAACTTTGATAATTATTTTTTTTACTGTTACATATTTCAAAGAAAAGAATTCCTTTACAGTTTTCTTAATACAAAAAGTATTATTTTCAGGTATTAGGTGACTGTGTAGACAGTTTCGTTTATATGTTTGTAAAATCAATTTAAAATGAAAGCATAAAAAAAAATAATCAATGTTTGTACGCAAAAATAAAGTGGGAGAAAAGAAAGAGGAGAATTAACCTGGATTAGGGCATGATGCCTCGTCACTGCCATCAGCACATTCCCTTATACCGTTACACCAAGCGCTGTCCGGAACGCATCGCATGTCATCACACCGCATTTCACCAACAGCACAATCGAGGTTACCATTTCCTATTTGAAACATCCTTCATGAAGTTTGATTTTTTTTCAAACCCGACCTCCAATACCCAAGTTTATAAAGACATAAGTTTAATTCAACTACTGGAACCTTATACCTAGTATTTATTAATATACGTAGAAAGAAAAAACTTGAATGACGTTTCCATGCATGTCAAGTATGACAGCCTGAGAAAAACATTTTTGATCTTGTATTAACATATAAAAAACATCATGAACAGTAGGCTCTTAAAATTATTTATCTAAATCATTAGGCTTTTCTTCACAAACCTGGATCCGTTATATCGGAGAAATTGAATTCGTTTTCATTCACCGTATATACACCAAGTTTCCTTGTCATTTTAATGTGATCACGTAGAATGTTCCCGATCGCCATAGTATCTTCAAAACCTGTCGTCACTATTTCCATCGTAACTTTGCAGGAGAATTCGTCTGACAATCTTGACCTAAAAAAATATTTATTCATTACATTAAAGACACTAACCGAAGCATATTTGATTACAAAAAGTAAAATAATTTCATCCGGATTCTACAGATTAATCTATATCATCAGTCTGCGGCAGTCTATTGCTATTAACCCAAACAACAACTTTTTATTAAGTTTAAGGTCAAAACAAATAAAGACTGTCTTATATTTTGTAAGATTATTAATAATTGATATTATTCTTTAATAACCATGACTTTGAACGTGGGCTGTTCTCAACCTTTGCCAGGTTATACTAAAACTGTGGGTGTTTGTGTATTTTAAGTACGATCATTTTCAATTTCTATAAAATAATACTTACTGTATCCTAACCAAACTAGCTCTCTGCGTTCCAGAAACTTCGTCGAAGAGTCCGTTGACGGCATCAGCAAGTCCCTTTGATATGTTTTGGAACCGTTCAGAGTCTCTATTGGAATATTCTCTCAGGTAGGGTTCCATCACCACGAAAGTCACGCGAACTGTCTCTGTAAAGTTACATTGGCGATGGTTTAGTACTCAATAAATATAAAGAAATTATGACTCTGGTACCATCTTTCCAAAGAAATTAAATCACAAAAGGTAAAAATGGTCATTGTTACATAGAGAAACGTGAATTTTAAGATTTTTAAGAATAACGTTTTCAATGTAGTTCTACTTTGTTCTCTCTAGAAATTTGTGTTTCGTCAATACTTACTTTCTCTGCTCTCCAGATCAGACTTTATTAATGTTCCCGAGCCTTCAGGCGGTTCTTCGTCATCCAAATCATTTCTGTAACATTAAAATTGGATACTATTATTAAGGTCCAGTAAAAGCTTTAAAAATTTAAGTATCTTTAAAAGCTATAAAGAATTTGGGCATAACTTTTATTAAAGAATGCTTACCCGTTCTCGTCGAATTGATCGTCGGTGGCAGGTTCCTCGTCTGTAGGCGCCGCCGTACTACTTGAGAAAGCTGAAAACATTTACAAATAAAATTATTACATTACCATCAACTTTTGACTTAAAACAATCTATTAAAAACAATCAGCATTCAACAAATTATACAATTCATAACTTAACCTTATATTAAGTTTAACAAGTTGTATTAAATATAAGTAACCTGTGTTAAATCGGGGTAAAGCTTATCATGCTATTTGGAACTTTTAGTTATATGGGAGGTTTACTTAAAGAACTTATCTATTAACATGTTACTTACGCCAGAAGAATTGTCTCTTCAGTCGTCGCAAGTGTCCGGTGAGGCCAGTTTCCGTTTCTTTCACTTCCAGAAACTCGTTATCAGGATCATCTCCTTCCCAGTAGATATCCCCCGCCACTGCCGTCTGAAAACATATATATTTAACGTTAACATTTCGTTATGAATATTATCCTTATTAAACAGTAACTTATATAACAGTAGCGATTAACAATAGTGGCTGATCAACAATTATAGATGCCTTCAGAAAGATTATATTAGAGGCAAGCAGGTAAAGTGAGTTTTTTATTATTGTTCTCTCCAATCTCCTAATAATTAAATTCTGACGAAAATTCTGTTTCGTATCGCAAAAAAATTAATAAAATATGTAAAATTTGTATCTTGGAGAAAATATCAATGTAGCAGCTAAAGTCAGAAAGATTGCACATCTTAATATGTAACTCTAGCTTATGATTTCCTGAAGGAAAAGGGATAGAGGTAAAGAATAAAATTTTTAAAAACGTATAACAATTTTTATTGTACCGCAAAATATATGTCTGTATTGAAGTTTCTATATACAGATTGTAGTCGGTAAGAAATAATAATAAACCGTTTTTATGCTTTATCTATACACATATCTCTTGGTTCTTTTTTTGTTTATTACCTTTAGAGCAAACTATGTATTTCTTGTGTCTATATACTTAGTCTGGCCATAAATACTGTTACTATTCAAAAAAAGAAAATATTACGTTTGAATTTGGAATCTGT
>DWHU01000957.1:0-14651 GCA_018247975.1 Parides photinus | reverse complement strand
AAAAAAATCAAACAAAAAAAAAACCTGTAAAAGGGTACGCGGGAAAGGTCCAGTTTCTTCCAATGCTTGGGTTACGTAAGCGCTGCGCGTGAACCGCGGCGGCATGTCGTTGATGTCGAGAACGCGCACCACTACACGCGTCGAGTTCTCGTTGCGGCCGTCCGACGCGACCAGCGTCAGCTCGTACTGCGCACACGCACCGATTAGCACACACCATGCCCATGCGATAAAGAACTCACATTGATCAACTCACCTGTCTTTCATAATACTACTATATTAGGCAGTGGATAAAACAAGTTAAGAAGCATTGCTCAGTAAATGGCAACACAGTTTTTTTTTGGAAATTAAAACTTATAATTCAGAATTCCTACAATTTCATTGAAAAAAATATAAAGATTCTCTTTACTGTTTGCATGATGTTGTTAGAAATCGAAATATCTGAACGTTGGGCGGTTCATCGAGTCTAGAGCAGAAACAGCTGCAAAGAAGCTTGGAGTCCTTGCCAGAGTCCGACAGTACTTTACACCGGGACTGCTTTTGACCCTGTACAAAAGCCAGGTCCGAAAGTGTGTGGAGTATGTGAGTGTACCAACTGGCAGTCCTGGACTCAATAGAAAGGCGTGCTATAAGAATAGTCGGAGAGCAGGAGCTGACTAGAGCCAAACTGGATAGCCTGGGTCACCGTTGCACGGTAGCTAGTCATTCAGTATTTCACCGAAAACATTTTGGAGAGTGTGCACAAGAATTGTGTAATTTAATACCGCAATTGTCCTTTTACCATCGCACATATATACATACCGCGGACTTTCATTCCTACGTTGTCGATATTCCGCGCATTAGGACGAAGTGATATGCTTCGTACTTCGTAATGCAAATAGCGAGGGAACGGAACAGTCTGTCGATGTCAGTGTTTCCGTCCAAGTATGACGTGGGGATCTTCAAGAGAATAGTGAATAGGCTACTTCTAGACTAGTGCGCTTTACCACCAAAGGCTACATCGAAGTTTACCATCAAGTGGTATCGTAGTCATGCGCTAGTCTATACTCAATGAAATAAAAAAATGTTAAAAACGTGACAAACATGTCAATGGACGAACACGGACGCACGAACGGGCGGACGAATGGACACAATAAGAGTTTTTCCTTCGAGAAAATCCTAAAAATGATTATGTATGCGAAATGTATTACAAAACTATTATCTTCCATTAATTTAGTACACCCTATACATCTGAAGCCAGACTAAACCTATGATTGTAAAGTTATACTTTTACCATATTTAATTTCCAATGTCTCAAGAATTTATTATCCATTTATAATTTAACAATGAAAGCGATTGAATTTCTATTTTTAAATTGAACCTCTCTTCGAATGAATTATGACATAATGAAATTTTTTTAAGTAATAGGGACACAGACAAGCGCTTGATTTTAATCTCGCTTGATATTAAGCGGGGATGAAATCTTTAATAGTTTACAAAAGAAATATTAAAATCATTAAAGCCTGTCTATGACAAGACCGGCTACGAATGAATCATCAAATACTTTTTAATAATATGCTTTTTATGATTTATTTTTAACACAATGAACCGACGAGAGGAAAGACTAATATTACTGCTTTCTTTGTTCAAGGTTTTCTATACAGAATCATTGGTGAACGGTGTCAGTTGAAGCAGGGATTGGGAAACGATTTCTTAAACCAAAAAGAATACAATTTATACAATGATAATTTGAAGGAGATATAGTCGTGTTTGTGATAAGGAATTTCAGAAAGTTTTTAGAAAAGCTTTGCAAATGACCTTCGACATCTTTTGCTATAGAATCAAGTAAAATATGTCATCGGAGAAGCATTTGTTGGTAAAATTTGTTATTTGACAAACTGTTGCATAATAAATGTAAACATCTTTAGTAGTAGTATTATTATTTAGTAATAAATTTATAAATGATTCTTATGAAATGACTACAGCCTCAATGAATTCCATTTCATACGTTTGACACAATTCTCTGCATATTTTCAATAAAGCTCGACCTAGAAATGTTTAAAACATACCTCAACTAAATTGTAATAAAAGTATGAAACGCATTTTTAATTTTCATACATATTGCTTTTATTTTGTACATTCATGATAAAGTTCAACTGTTGCGTTTAATAAGTATGATTTGGTTTTAACACAACACTAAAATGTTTGTAGTGATTCAAATTTATCGTAATATGGAAACAAATAATATAGTTATGTGATATTGAGTCGATTATAATTACTTTATTTTTTATTTATGTTTCTGATTTGGTATATAGCGAAGATTTACATATATGCTTTCCGTGTTAGTGTCGTTTTAGAATATTCATTTCGTCAATTTACTCCCGGGTAACGTAAAAGGCGTCAGAGTAAAAAAGTTCAAGATAAAGTCAATACCTTTATTGTGATCCCTTCATTAATAAACTATGATCGTATTCAATCTAAGCCCAAAATTAATGAGATTCATATTCAGCATTCATGTATCAATGTATTAGACATTGGAATGATGAATTATTGTAAATAGTTTCTTCATTGTCAGTGTTAAGTGTATCGGTTGTTCAAATTCATACACAGATTCGCAGACGTAATTAAATAATACGTAAGGATAGTTAATGATGACTATACTAATACGCCGGAGCTTCAAATAATTTAAATTTGTTATGTTAACATATGCTTTAAGATACAATCATATTTAGGACATATTGTAATAGAAAAGAAATACATTAAGATTTATTTTTTACGTTTGACTTAAAAAGCGAGCCTTTGTTGTGAACACAAAGAATTTTTTAGGGAACTTGATAGTTATTGTAATGAAAAGTTAAAACGTCGAGTTGGATTTAAAATGAAAGAGTTTTGTCAAATAAAAAAAAACCGTGATCCCTGGCCGGGAGTAAATAAATGTTGAAATCACTGGGCGATTGTTTAAAGAGCTTTGTCATAAGCGGGCGAGGTATTACGCGGCTCAATGAATTTCAGTAGACTCTACTTAAATACTGTGCTTTGAGAGTGCGCGGTTGCGGCTTTTTTTTAAATTCATCAACTTTAAAGGCTACTCTTGTTTTGAGATGCTGTCAAAAATTTGTAAAGAGGGCAGAAATATTTTTTAATAAATTGCTTTAAGTTTAACACACAACATTAAAATTTAAAGACCTAGAAAGATATGAATGCGAAACCAAAAACATTGTTTTAAATATATGTCAAAACCTCAATTTTAAAACAGTTTTTTTTATATGTGTTTAAATAATCTTTACATATATTGTAGAAATCTTTTCAACAAGATGCATGAAGACATCCGCCTGCTGGCAGCCCTGTATCGCCTTAAATACCAGTAATTTTCAGGCACGTCCACTGTAATAAAAAATAATAAACTGAAAATAATAACCGACAGCGAAACTAATGGAAAATAGCCTCAAACACAATCTGTAGCAGTAATAACTAGCGACTGCAAACAAACTTGAACAACTTGCAAATTAAAAAGAACTCGGCGATAGACGTTTACAACCAAAGCATGGTTGTAACAGAAGGTACATTTTCACAAACACGAGCCAAACATACCATGCGAGTACGTTGAAAAAACACAACACAAAAGTTTAACCTAACTAAATACTCATGCGAATTTCGACAGTAATGAAGGTTTGCTTATGATGAGGACCTGGAGCACACGCTTGGGAAGATTACGATCCACTTCCTCGGTGATCTGCGTACGGTAGGTGGGCCTCTCGAAAACTGGTGGATTGTCGTTCACATCCTTCACGTGGATCACAACTGTTGTATAGTTCTCTTTCAGATTGTCCGAGGCGGCCAATTTCAACTCGTACTGTACACCCCAAACACATTTAAGAGCAATGTTATATACCAGAAGTCGCCAATTTTTGTATTCGTAAGTTCGACTATTATTTGAAAATTGTATCGCGATCGAATTGTTGTCATATGTGCAGTCTTGTCTAAAACTCACGTCAAGAATTAAAATAACATAAATAGTTGTTAACAATATCAATTAATACAAATTAGGCACACATAAATAGAGATTAAGAATGTATTTTATGCTATAACATTAATGGGAAGACTGTGTTTGTATATCTTTATCAAAGAAATCATAATTCGGTGTATATACTGACAAAGATAATAATAATAATGTCTTGAGTATGCAAATCAGTCAGGACAGAACGATGTTTGCTCTTCGTTAACTTTAAATACAAAACCGCTGATATGTCGATCCAAAACACGAGTAAATATATTCGCTACATTTAAGCAGAGATAGATTTTATGATTTCGTATGTCATAAAACACTTAATTCCATGTATTTTGTCATAAGCGTAGGTATCGCACGCTACCGACTAAAATTGGCTTCGCAATCGACCGGTTGGCCACCCCTGGTATGTATACAAAGAAATAAAAATTATTTTTAATTGTACGTAACTGTAAGTAGAATATCTTACCAACAATGTACATAATAATAAGTACATAATAAAAGTAAGACTTTTATTTGCGTAAAACAAAAACTTGGATTAAAGTGGAATTGACTATAAATTAGCTTTCGGGAGTTTCGAAAAGTAATCCTTTCCGGAAAGTTTATTGTTGCTTCGAAAATTTTATAAAAAAAAAAGGGTTAATGATAGGCTACGACGTTATTGTGCAATCGGTTGAAATTGTTCGCTATAACGTTTGTTATTGAATTATTTGGAAAATATGAACCTATTAAGTAAAGTTAGGGACGAAGTGACCTAAAAGAGTTATTGCTGTCATCCGTCAGTGTCACTTTGTAATTTCCTTGGTGCGAAGGGTTATGTTAGTTACAAAAGTCGTTGTACGCATTATAGGAGTTAGAAATTTACGACTTCCATTTGCATTTTCGCTATTTCAGTAACGTTCCCTCCAGTCGCTGAATTTCAAATGCGCCGTCAACTGGATTACACCGGTGACAATCTAACTGGTGATGCGCTATTAACTGGCCTTCAGAAGGCCGTTCCTCTGTGTAATCACTTCACCCTTTCAAATGCTTCGTTTACTCTGTATTCTACCGTAGTATAACATAACCAATCGGAATCTTAAAACATGTAGTATTAAAATTATAATTCCTCAATAGTTTTCTTTAGTACCATTTGGAAAACAAACAAAACGATTTATTAGACAAAGGTATCTAATGTTAATGAGTTTTGAAGTCTTGATTATTAAAACTGTAATATTCTAGTTTAATACTAATTAATGAAATATTTTAAAAGTAATTAGATATGTATAGTAAGTCAATGAATGTATTCAAGGTACAGACGAGTTTCCATTAAAGATTCGCGCGTTTAGTAGTTAAACAGCAACGCCGGCGTAGAGTATGCCGGTCTGTTTAAATGGATATAAAAGATTAAATAATTTATATTCTGAAAAGTTCAATAAAACTTTCTCGAGGTTAACAAAGGAGAATCTTAAGATAGCTCAGTAGCAGCGACGATGCGAGGCTTGCTTTAAGAGCGAAACTTGCTAGCAAGCGAAGAAATTGAAACACTCCGCCTCCTTAATTTTAAGTTATCTATTTAAACTTTACTACTACTATTACCTTTTAAACAGCGATTAATCCTTCCTTTAACACTGAACAACTTAACAGATAACTTTATGCTAATTAGTAAATAAATTATACAAACCACAGCTTTGATTCTTAATTAAAGATTGTTAAGTGTTTTCGCTTTTACACATGGTATCAAATACGCAGTCTATATTATTTACTCATGTAAGAAAATTAATCAGATTGTAAACATAGATTTACTTTAAGCCACAATCTCTTCAAATCTATTGTATTTTCATATACATATTTGTTGATAATTGTTATAATAAATGTAACGTACGTTTCTTAGTTTAGTTTACAACAACATTAGGTAACTTCAAGCTAAGTTCTACATGTAACATTGCGGATGTAGGAGCTAGATATATTGGTCTCACTTTGTGTTCAGCTCTTAGTGACGTCATTTATTTGTAAGTGGGTAGTCTTCCCCATTTAACAATTCTAATAAAACAATGACCAAACAAACCCATAAGTGTTATAGTACGCGAATGTGTTTACTGTAAAATGAATACTTTCAATTAGTTTATGTTTGACTATGTAGACTGCGATGTAGGTAATAAACATAAGAACTAGCAGTATTGAAGGCAAAAGTTTTATGCGCGGAAGCAAAAACGTTTTAATTAGACCTTTACAACTCAAACGACGTTACCTTGGAGTTGCTTTTTATTCCTATTGAAATGAACTCTTCGAGTTTGTTAAAAAGAGTTAATTCAAAAGCGCCGTTACAAAACTGAATAATACTTATATATGTGGTAAACTTATTATGATGGATAATAAAATAAAGTTTACTACGTTTACAGGAACGATAGCATTACGAATAATTTTAAGACATAATTGGACGGTTGTTGGGAAACAAGTTGTTATAGTTGAAATATTTTCAGCTTCGATGTGTTTCGTTTCGATTTTGAAACGTAGATGCTTCAATATTCTGGAGACCAACAAACCGGAAGTAGGAACGATAACTTACCCGTTTCCTGGTTTCATAGTCGAGTGCGCCGGCCACGTATATGGCGCCGGTCATGTTTTTAACAGCGAATGCACCCCCTATGTTCCCGCTCGTGATCTCGTATCGAATACGCGACGCTGCAACAAAAAATGAATATTAAAAAATACCGACACGTAGAAGAGACCGCTTTATTGTTATGTTCAATTTTACAGACGAATTTTTTGTACCCCAAGAGTCCAATTGGCGTAACCCTTTTCATTTGCCCGTTTTCAGTGTTTCACAAAATTAAACATTAGACATCCGGACATACAAAGTTTTGAATGTCATTATGATATTTTACAGGTTTTTACATTTCATATTTTGTTTTATTATAAAGTAAATATGAATAGATTCATTACAAACTTTTTAAATGTAGAAGTTTATGTAACAATAAGCCGGATCTTCGTTGAGAACTGGACGTTGTTTAAATTGTACGATTTTACAGTATATTCATTTAACCCTGAATGAATGAATTAACAAATTAATTCACTTCGGTAACTAAGACAGATGGAGTTGTCGACATCTGATGTTGATATTTATATTAAAAGTATGTCGAGGATCATGACTGCAATACCTTCTAAATTTTAGGTTCCCGTAACTACAGATTTGAACATGTGCTACATTCGCCAACTAAAAGTTGGATAGAGTGATGTCTTCTTTGATGGAAAGGGGTTAACGCCTCAATGATTTTATGAAGCAAACTCCACGAATCCTAACCGTGGCGTAGTATATTACAGCGCCATTTTATGTACAAAGAGAATATAAATACATAGTGCTATGTAACTATATTATATTTAGCTAGGTTCATATACTGTTTGCTGAATAATGTACCTACGGATTACACAATTAACTCCCTGTGTAGTTTTCCTTCTTTATGCTTGTTAACTGCAGACAAATATTAAAATTGTACTCTACCAATCATTTCAATAAATACACTTCGACTTTTGTATCAAATATACTGGTATTCAGCGGTACATAACAATAGCCTTAAATAATAATTATAATAATTAATATACAAATGTAAATTAAGCCTTTTATCGCACATTTACGCTTATTAAGAATTGTCTCATAAATACGATTCGTTAATAAGGTTAAGTTTTAGATATATAGTTAAAAATCATTTGAATAAGAATGTAGGATAGAAAACATAAATTTTCAAGATGAAATATTGGCGTTATCATTAATTTTTTAGTTAAGAACATAGGTCGAAATACGAGTAAATCTAAAAAGCTTTCATTACTCTCAAAAGCTATGATCTTCAAAACAACGATTTATTTATCAATACGAACGTTTTAAAACTACGAGAAAATCTCTTTGAAATCGTAAATAGAGAAAGCTTTAGGTGCATATTTAAAATGAAACGAAGAAAATTGTATGCACGAGTACTTATTCAATATTTATCTAATGCATTGATTTCAATGTCCGCGGTCAAGCGTTCTTCAAACCAGGAACTAAAATCTCTTTGAAATATTCTATACTATAGTATATAAGTATGAATTTCCGTATGTAAGTTAGACTACGATCCAAACTGTGGTCGTCCGCTCTGCACGTTTAACGTTTATCTTACTTAAATAGTAATTGGAATTCCATTACAAGTAATGGTCAGGGTTTGTAGATAAGACCTCTGCGAGTAAGAAGCCACCGAGACCCGACCATGATCGTTGGAAGATTACTTTCATTTTACCACTGGCCGTAATTTTCAAGAGAATTTTTGTTCGATATAAGCTAGAGACCGTGCATCATGTTCCTTTACGACATCATTGAGCTATCATTGCAGACGTTAAGGAAAGAAGGAGAACGGTAATACACTCTTAAATATATACGTTATAAATTTTAAATACTTGTGTTATCCGTGTAATTTTTCTCGACATTAAATTTAAATCAATACTATCATAGTACATACAGCAGTAACGCACTAGGCCAAGTACTGGTAATAGAGAACATTAGTTAGTCTTGTCTTACGAAAAAATTGCTGTACTGAAGATATATATTTTAAAGAGAGTAATAAAATAAAAAAAATATGTATATTATTGGCTACTTTATCTATTAAAGTAGTTTATAAAACATAAACATAAATCTGTTTCATAACGTCAATATGTTACTGCTTCGGGCCCGCGGTCTCCCCAACGTCAATATCAAATTAATGAAGAAGCTTAGCTCAGCGTAGCTTTTGCATTGTTGTTTAACCCATAATCATAAGATTATGAGTTAAGCAACAAAGTAAAGGCTTTGACGATGCTTAGTAAACTTATTATAATTAAGTATGTACTGCACTCGCGTGTATGATGAGATTAGTTAGACGGCCGCCGCACCGCTGGCAACATAAACCACTAATTTTTAGTATGTAGTTGGTTATGAAACCTTGGCATATTCTTAAACTAATTGGCCTATTAAGAAAGCATTTCCTCAGCATCAGAATTTCATTTCATTGAAAACGGTTACAGTGGCTTAAAGCGAATGCACGCATTTTTTGATGCTTTTGTTAGTGCATAATACGTTTTAAGAGATTTTAAGATATACTTTTCATATAAAATATAGAGACTGATATTTTGTAATATGAACAAGATTTTTGTGCCATTAAATAAAATCAGCTCATATGTGGTCTCATAAATTACATTGAAATTATTTTTGGTGTACTCTTCTATAGAAAAGTAAAGTTGTAAGATATTGTTATTACTAGTACTCCTCATGTTTCATATTTCACTAGTCTATGGCTGTTAATCTACAACAGTTATACTATTTTTGTAATAGCTTTGTTCAGATATTCCTTTATTTTCTTCATGTGTCCTAGAAAGAGTAGGGAGTTGTAAAGTTGTAAGGATTTAGATTTAGCCGTTGTGAATTTAAGCAAAGTCTAAAAATTTTGTATTATTAATGTAAGAAGTTGAACAAAATATTTGCTTGAAATAAGATATGAACAGATACATATATTAATTTCAATACAACCACATTTATGTAACAAAACAGCAGTTCGCGGAGGATATTTCCTGTTAAGCTCTTGTATAGTGCTGTCAACGACGCTTGCAGGCGATCAAAAAAAGACTCCTGTAATGTTAGACGTTTCAAATCTAAACTTTTAATCAAATTTAACCATATTGAAGATTTTATTAACTCTATTTATATGTGAACTAGAAAGCGTAAATAAATTCCTTAAATCTCTACCATAATCTCTTCATATCTCTATTATCTTCTTTGAGCGTGAATAATTGTTTGTATGTTAATGAAAAATGCTTTATTATTAATGTTGTAAATCATTCTAGACTTTTTACTGTGCTATGGTCTTTGGCATAATAATACTTTTTATTTATTCCTATAAAGCTATGAAGTTTAAAAAAAAGGGTATTAAACCTTTCCTTCTTATAAAGTGAAAGTGACTTTTTACTCAATATGTAGCTTCTAATGGAAGACAATAATCTTTGCTAATCACTTCAGTAATAAAAATAGGTCCAGCTAAAATGATCTCTGGTAAGTCAGGACAAATGTTTTGAGTTCGTAATTGTATGAGATACTAGTAAATTTACAAAAGCAAAAACGTATAATGAAAACAGAAAATAATGTTAATGGCAAGTACACTTTTTTCCCATACAAACGATTAGTTTTCTGTTCCAGTTATTCCAAATAGAACCCAGCACAATTGTTTTAGACGTGTCTGCCATGCACTCGTTTTACGTGAAAGCGACGTAAAGTCTTTGAAAGAAGTCTGGCATTGAGTGGGTGCACTCCGTAAATCGGGACAAACTAAATGACCTAGCTAATGGCCGACGACAGGCCCCTTTTGTTATCGAGCCTGCCAATAGCTTGCGGTCCGTATTAAAGCCTACTTATCACTATCGCATCATGTTACTCGTCTACGTCCACATTTATGTCAAAATCTTAAAGTAATTAGTCAGTAAAAGTAAACTGTTCTATGTACTTACAAAACCCATCTGATTATTACTCTAGAACATAAATAATTTACCACAAAAGAGAGAAACAAACACACAGTTAAATAGCACAAGAATGTACAAAAAGATTTATATGATTAAAATAAGGTATGTGGTTATAATTATTTGTACAAAAGTAACGCCGCTCACAAATACATACATTTCTTTACAGTGTAAGAAATATCACTTATCATATCTATTTAATGTCGTGATTCTCTAGTAACGGACTTATAATTCTGAACGTTTTATACAGAGCTATAATGGATGTGTCTAAAAGAAAAACCGTTGAAAGGAATAAGAAAAATCAATCACATATTTAATTGCGTTGTGCTAGGCGATATAAATGGAAGACATAAATTTCTCCGTAGACACGTCAAATATCCGATTTTTCTTTAGCTAGAGTATTCAATAATGCAAGAAACAGTGTTGGGACCATGCTTTAAATCACTGACTTGTGCTCTTTTTGAATCGCTACTTCCGAGAGCCCTCATTGGACCTCAGAATATACGTTCCACTATAGTGATTCGATAAAAACGATTCATTATTTGAAAAGAATAGAACAAAATAATTCATGTCACAAAATTTGTCCGGAAACCAATCTTAAATTTTAATCCACAATGTAGAAAATGCTTTAGTCAGTAGAAAATGCTGAATTTATGTGTTTGCTTAGAATGTTCTAATGAAGATGCATATTTCAAAAAGTACGTTTAATAAAATGTTATTATTTTATAATTAGTTGAATAGGACAAAGGGTAATATTTTATACAGCCAAGTATGATCTGATAAAAATTACAAAATTATAGTTTCGATTTATTATACTTGCTACTAAGTAGTAGATCATTATGTATTTAAACTGTTTATATTTAATGTAACCGTGATAGCCGAGTAGTTAAGGACCTCGGCCTCCGATACGGAGGTCGCGGGATCGAATCCGGCGCGCACCAATGACTTTTCTGATTTATGTGCGCTTTAAGAAGTTAAAAATTACTGGCTTTATCCGCCAACCCGCTCTTGGTCAGTGTGGTGGATTAAGGTCAAATATTCTCTAGTTATAATAGAAGACCGAGTCCCTGTAGTGGGAACATAAAGAAGGCTGGAAAAAGAGTGTGTTTATTACGTTATAGATAGTAATTTAAATATAGTTTTTTACATAAATACAAATATTATGTAGATGACTGACTACAACTTTACACATTTCCATCATAACTCAAATCGGTTACAATAAACCAGATAGAAATAACGAACTGTACGTATATAAAGGTAAATGAAAAGAAATATAAAAAAGTAGGACGAGGTTTGCTGGGGTATTTTCGTGGATAAGTTCAGAATCGGGAGTCATTTGGAGAGCGGAAATTGCACACAGACGAGCGGAGCTCTGTATGAAGTAAGCTTCACTCAAAAGGAACTTTCGGTCAAATGTCCCGAAGCTATAACTGTGCATTCATTACTCGTATTGTTTTGCCGCAGTTATGTTTCATATTTTATTTATTTATATTACCATGTATTGAAAAAGCAATGACTACAAAATTGTTAAAAAATTCATAAATCAAGCTCTTCACGATCTTGCCAAGAATCGCGTTGCTTTATTTACTGCTTATAATACATAAGTGACTTGATCGGTTCAAATTTCATAATAGCATCAGTGTGTATAGTGTGCTTACTTTAGACTTGTGTAAGTGTATACAATTGTTAGCTACTCTTCATAATAAATATATATACTTGGGGTAATGAAAGTGTATAGAAAAGTGCCGGAAAGACTCCGACGAAAATTTACAGTGTCCTGTATCGGTAGATTGAGGGATAATTTTTGATAACGAAGTAGTGATGATTATTTAAATGATATTTAGTTAATAAGGTTATGAAATACAAGGTAATAAAATAATAGGGGAGAGTAGAAAGGTTTTCAGAATGGTTGTAGTTTGCAGTTACGAATATTACGTTCAGAATTTAAAGCCAAGGTTACATTTCAAGCACTTATACGGATATACCTCAGTACAAAGTTCTTCAGTACAAAGTGCACGTGGTTAATGTTTCAAATTCCCTGTACATTTTTATATATTATTAGATGCAAAAATAAAATCTTTTGTTATGAAAATAGGCACCGAAAAATTCCAACTGAAAATGAATTCTCCAAGAAAAATAAATTGCACGTATTTTTAATAAGGGCGACTTATCCTAAAAATTCTTTTTATCAAAAGTCTTGCATAAAAAGTTGCAGTATGTGAGTCGGTACTCGCATTTCATTAGTCGGGGAATGAATGCGGAAAACGAGCAACGAGTTGGTTTTTTTCAACGAAAAAAAAATGTCTCCTAAATATAAACGTTTATTATATAAAGAATACGTACATTGGTATGTGCTCGAAATTTTAATGTCTACTCAGATAATCTGAAACAGTTTAACCAAGTCCATTCCGACAAAGAAATATTGCCGCGAACTTGTTAGGGGTTTCTAGGTAGGCAGTATTTAGAGAAATGGTGTATAAGATCTTTCTAGATTAAAAATTTCACTTGAACAATTAATCTAATATGGGATAGCAGATTGGCCAAATTTTCATAAAGTTGAATAGGAATTTTGGACTGGAAACAGATGTCTTGTGAAAACTTAAAACTGAGGTTTTTTAAGTAAATTTTCTTGTATCCAAACGGATGAAGAATTCAAACCCTTTTCAACTATGGATGATGTGCTAGTCCAATTCGATCCCTGAAATAGTATTGCTGTACAGTCGGCATAGTAGCAGTCTTTCATGAGTTATTTATATAAATCAGAAAGAGAGGAATGCCTTAAGGAACTCCATAGTTTACAGACAAATGGTTGCTGCTATAGCCGTCTATTTTAACCGATTGTTTACATAATTTACTTCAGAACTATTCTAAAGCTACTTATACATCACCACATTGTACTTATCGCCTTGAGACAAGATGTTAATTATCATTATCTCTGTAATTCAAACCGCATCATAGTAATTTTCGCAACTATGGTGGTACCTATCTAGATCACGATCAACAACATTCAAATATTTCTCACTGTTAAATCTTTACTATTTGATATTATGAGTATTAGTAGTTAAGGACAAAAAGTATTACGATGGTAAAAAATAATTATTACTCATCAGAATACCAATGTTGGTGGTGGTACTAAAATTAGCTTTTATATTCCATAGAATGATTGAGATTTTAAAGAAATTATATTGTAAAGTTAGTTCAAGCGGTGAGCGTCTGTTGCAAGTTATAACAAATTACAATTTTTCCCTACGTTTATTTTGAAACGATCAAATATTGCGGAGCAATTTATTTTCCGTTCAGAAAATTTCGAACTATAAACAGAGAACTCATTTTGCATTAACGTGCAGTTTGTTTAAAATCTTCTTACCTGCGAAATGTTAACTTTGAATTTCTTAGTATTGAAAAAAATAGCTACATTTACTTATTTTTACCTGTAACCTGTCATATGATTTTGCATTATTTTTCCAGCCTACTTTATGTTCCCACTGCAGGGAATCTGGGCCTTGTTTTATAATGAGACAGTTTTTTAGCCTTAATCCACCATGCTGGCCAAGTGCGGATTAGCAGACAAAGCCAGTGATATTTATTTTCTTAAAGCGCAGATAACTCAGAAACTTCATCGATTTTGCATACTAATATTATTTTCGTAGGACCGTGCATGATTAAAATAACAGCAGTTTACTTTATTGGCCATTACCAACGCTGTTAAAATAAGAAATTTTTATGCTGCGACGGAAAAAAATAAAGTAAATTTAGTTCACTTTTAGTTTTCTTGGACATCGGCCAATAATGAATACAACGAACTGTTCGGTATCTGTTTAGGATAGTCTAGGCAGGTACATCTACAGCTCCTATTTCTGTCACTAAATCCTGTGCAAACAATACTGCGTTCCAGTTCAAAAGGAATCGTAACTACTACAATTATAGAGATAACGAGACAATATTGTATGTCTTATTTAATGAGAACAATGTAGTGCAGTGTATATCATCTTAACAAGCTCTATATTGTTATGGGTGGGTTAATCACCATGAGGTAAACATCTCGTTCGTTTTTTCAGTTCCTCGAATAGAAAGCATATATCAAACATACTTAATACACAGAATTTTCGATAACACATGTAATAATACTAACCTTAACAATCTTCTATTATTTTTTAATATAATGTAATTATTGTAT
>DWHU01000956.1:0-14651 GCA_018247975.1 Parides photinus | reverse complement strand
GTGGACAAGTTGTTCGCTGCTAGAACGACACGTTAATCAGCAAAAAGCCAAATACATAAGGTTTTTTTTCTATTAAAAAATAAGAATAGTTTTTCTAGTTCTTTTACAAACATTTATTACAAATTTTACGTTTCATACTGATCTACAAAAAGAAAAAAAAATTAGGAAACTATAAAAATGGTTTTCATAGAAACAGATAACATTAATTTTTATAAATTATCCTGGATTATTAATGACATTTAGATTTATGGACCTGTTTATTTTTTTTTTTACAACCCACGGAATGTCCCCACTGTTGGGACACGGGGCCTTCTCTCCTAATGGAGAGAGTTTTTTGGCCATAATCCACTACGCTGGCCAAGTGCAGGTTAGCGGATGAAGCCTGTGATATTTAATTTCTTAAAACGCACATAACTCAGAAAACTCATCGGTGCGCGCCGGATTCGATCCCGAGACCTCCGTATCGGAGAGCGAGGTCTCAAACCACTCGGCTATCACGGCTTCAACCTGTTTATACACGCATACAACATATAATGTTTATTAATTGAAATCTGTCTTAAAAAAATAATAAACATGTACTTAGATTGGTAGGTGTATAACTTATGTAATTAATTTAAATAGTACAGTAAATGTTACGATATAGAGTGTTTACACGGTGGGATAACCCAAAGCTAAGTCTGGTTTAAAAGTAGCTAATGTTCTTAAATGGTAACAGGCGGGTAACGGGTTCGGACAAATATTTTGCCACTTCGGTACGTTACCTGACCGGGAAAGTGGCCGTGGGTGCGCCGCGGGGAGACAAAGTAAATATGTCCCCGTTTTCCCGGGTCCTCCCCACATTTTATCGGAGAGCGATCGGCTCTTGGGTCGGGAAATGAATTTAAAACGTGTTTGCGGGTAATCTGTTATCGGTCCCTTGTCTCTTGCTTGAATATAGACGTTCGGACAAACCTTATATCATGGCCGTGATTTTGTGGAAACCTTTTAACGTCTAATTTAAGTAATGAAGCTCCACTGTTTATCTAAACGAGCTTTTGGCTTTTATGATTATATTTACATAAAAACTAATCTTAAAATCAAATAAAGATTTAATTAACCATTACATAATTTGCTAGTATAAAATATTATTTATTATTAGATGGAGTTAAACGTAAAACATTCAATAGTAGCAATATTCTTTAGAGGGATATTGTCTGAGTTTCGCAGTAGCCCCCTATCTATGCCTCGAAACGGTAGTGAGTGTAACAGACATACTATGTAAGTATATTATACATACTATGTAAATACTATGCTCCGGTTTGAAGGTTTGTTAAATTGATCTTTCCCAATGTGGTATTGAGTTTTTCATCTCGATTAGTGCTACATTATTAGAAGTAGGCGTATTCGTTCATCAAGTAAACTATGTCATAGCCATTAATCTAAATGTGTACCGTACATTCTACAGACAAAGTAATGAATATAGGATTGTAATAAAAATAAGCTTAGCTGGCAGGTAGGCCGTGTTTGATACAAATAATACTAGGTTTAATTATTTCGTCACAAGAACCCTCGTAAGCTACTGTAACATCGTCCCAGTCGAGCTCGAAGGGTCATAAAAGCTACATAATACGCGGCGACGTAAAAGTCTTATTATTTTAGTATCTGCGAAACAGCCGCGGAAAACATCTCGTAAATATAAAACCGGCCGTGTAGTACGTTATAGCGAGCCCCCTCCGAAGCAACGTTCAGCCTGTGTGCAAGCTCTAAATCCAGGTGGATTCTGTGTGGACAGCGGTTACTATCGAACGCAACTGAGCTAGGAGGATTTCTATGGAAAATGCAGACTTTATGGCAGCCGAGGGATAAGTTTCCATTTTAAATTGAAGACAAACTCTAAAATGTTTCCTTCTCTCCCGCCGGGGCTGTGCGCAAGAGAATGAATAAAATTCACGTCAGGTACATAAAATAGACACATCCACATGTGCCGAGAAACTACGGTTTACATAGAATAAACATAAACCATTTAAAATATTACTTACCTTTTTGCCTTTGTAAACTTTCTTGTTGTTAAGTAAATACAATTTTTAAAATTGAATAACTGAGCAGTGCTTGAAACTTTATCAGTAGTATGATTTCTGAAGTAACAACGAGTAAAGGTAGAATTTGAAGAAAAAAATATTCGGGGTTTTTTTGACAAAACGCGAGTAAGCTCCGGATGCACCCATTTACATAGTCGATGTCGACGCGATGGTGCGTGGCGACTTCAAATAGGAATTATAATACCAAATTGAATACAAAACTTTCCTTTCAGTGCCGAGTAATGGAGGAGTCTATGCACCGGAACAATCGAAAGACAAATACAATGAGAGACGAGACACTAGCTCCGTTGAAAATAATAAGTGCCTACCGCCTTTTTGGACTTTTTAACGGCAAATTTTAACGCTTTGATCTTTCCAATTCAAATAGGCTTTTTTCTCGTCGGATCAGAAGTTATAGGAATATTTCTGAAGCTTTAAGTAAGGCGACGAAGCGGATTTTCCTTCCCACCGGCTATATCATTCTGATTGAAATGCAAATGGAATGGTGTCCATTTGGAACGTATTTATTCTATCTAAACTTCCTGGCTAATCTTGGAAATTAGAACAGCATCATATAAATATTTACAAATTTACTCAAGCAATTTGCGACTTCGAAAAAGAAAAGGAAACGAAGGATCGAATGATCCTCTTATTCATTAAATCATTGGGGTGATTATGAAAATGAATACAGAAAAATTAGCATTAACTACATAAAATAACGTCGTATACTATATATAAAATGTATTATTTGATGACAGACAAAGCTTTCGCCTGTTAATTTGTGAGACTGATACTATTAAATCCTCAACATTTGTGTTATACTTCCAAAAAGTTTTATTATTTATTTGCATTAAAAATATATGTAAATTGTACTGTTTTAAGACTAACGGATTCTGAATCTTACATAAATATTGACAAGTAGAAAAATAAATATAAATAGACAGTTATACTTAAAAAGTTTAAAACACTAAATATAAAAGTAATGAAAGCTTCTTTCACTTATTGCTACTTAACAACGCCTCTAAGTTACTTACAAATGAAAAAGATTAACTAGTCAGAATGTCTATTGGCAGGTAGATGTAGTGTTCACGAATACGAGTCGTAGCGTGGGCTCGCTTTTTAGGTATAGTATAGTACGTGTACGTCTCTCGTTTGCGCGCAGTTTGAAATCCCGCGAAACAACCTGCGACAAAAACGTTTGCCTATGCCGTTAGTGAATTGTTCTCCCGCTCGTGACTGGGTAATTTCCATACATTTTAAGTTCTATCGCCTGCGGGACGTTCGTTCTTTTGTTGATAAATGTTTGACGGCAACTCCGGGGACGCCATTAAAAGTTTTTTCGTGAATAATTCCAGTTTACATACGCAAATATTTACTTGTGAGTTTTGCCGCGCTCACCTATTCGCTGATTTTTTTCTTAGATCATTCCTTCGGAGAGACGACTTTCACATGAATGGAATCATTGAATAAGTAATAGGAAAACTTAGACAGTTTCTTGTTACAGATCTAGTTTCGGAGCCTGCTGAAAATGACGTCACACGAGCACATTTTTTAATGTAAACAATGTGTGCAGACATAGCTACGCTAGAGTTTGAGTTTCTCTCCGGTCCATGAATCTTTATACAGCGATTCCCCCGAGGTTTGTACCTCGCCTAAAACTTGAAACAACTTTCATTTGAATAGACATACACTTTTACTTAAACCTGTACATTATTTAGGGTACGTTTTGTTGACTACCGCTGACTTAGTGATATAAACCTTAAAGATTACTTACATATTTCGACATATGAAAACGGAATGGAAAGACAAGGTTAGAAGAGAACTTTATTAATATAACGACGTATTTATGATTGAGTTTACCAATTCTAAGATAAATGAATATAACATAATAATGATTTAAAATTACAAAATCGTAAACGTATAGCGTATAAAATATCCACAATCGGCGATGGCGGATGTTCAAGTTGTCGGCTAGTTAAGTTGCGAGCAGCAATAAGTTCCGGCAGCTATAACTCACTTCGCGGTGAAC
The DNA here is from genome assembly GCA_018247975.1 of Parides photinus. Classification (NCBI taxonomy): domain Eukaryota; kingdom Metazoa; phylum Arthropoda; class Insecta; order Lepidoptera; family Papilionidae; genus Parides; species Parides photinus. The sequence goes on along the minus strand of DWHU01000956.1, from coordinate 10,565 downwards.
TTACTCGATCAGATTGTCTTAGGCGGGGGACGCAGAGTTGGCGCGACGTCACGGAGGTTAGATTGGTGGATAAGCGCGCGTGCTCGACCCGCCGCGGCTTAAGATTAGTGAACCTATTGCTTCATATACACTAAGTTTTTTATCCCCCTTCGAGACATGTTATTGGATTTTTTTTTTAGGAGAAGCCTTTAAGATGTCGATACCTTATTTTGCATAGACACATAAAACTTTCCTTATTTCATTAGTTGATATTATCCAAAGAAGAAAAATTTCTAACAAAATTTCAGATTCAGATTATGTTTTTTATTTAAATTACATACATAACTTAATGTTCCCACTGCAGGGACTAGGCCCTCCTCTCATAATGAGAGCGCTGTGGCCTTAATCCACCACACAGGACTAGTGCGGGTTGACGGATAATGTCAGTGTTGTATAATTTCTTAAAGCGCACTTAACTCAGAAAAAATCATCGGTGCACGACGGGTTCGGAACCCGCGACCTCCGTATGGAGGTTCGAGGTCCCTAACCATTCGGCTATCACGACATTAACGGTCGCGTGTTTACCAGTTATTAATACGATAATTTCAAAAACAAATTTAATGGTTATACATGTAAAGAAAGAAAGCCGTATAATATTTTTCTAAATAATACATAACAGGCCATGCTTATTAATATATAAAGAAATGTTTTTCTGAATAGAATATTATTACCAAAAAACTTTGTAATACTCAGCATCAACTTTATCGAAATTGTAATATAATGTGTAAAGCCTTTTTTATTAAAAGTAATCTAAAAAGTAAACAAAGTGTGTCGGGGAGATGTGAAGGTTTTCAATAAATGCGTGATAAACTGCGTGCTTTAACCTTTGGCACGTTGCGAGTGGCTGGAGGATACCCACATAAATAATTTTAAGGATCAGCGGAGCCACCCAGCGTGATTATTTTGCGCTAATAAAATTAATAAGGTGAATTTTGGCGAGGCTCGAGGCGGCTTTATTACATTACAGCGAACCGCTTGTTTGTTTGATTAACTGAAAAATATATCACAAAACAGAAAGGATGGTTTTATGAAAAGAATGTGAATAAAGGGTTATTTGTTTTTGTTAACATTATATAAACATAATTAAAAGAATAAGACAATATTTATAAAATTATTCAGTATGATGTGTTGCAAAAAACAGCACTTCCTGTTTTCTATGTACTTTTACAATAAACATTATATCAATTCTATGTATATTAAATTCTATACGGTGATTGAAAACTCACTATTGAATTGTGAAAGACGTTGTAGCATGTTTCTTTCTGCATATATACTGTCCTAACTGACTAACACTAACATTAGCTGTTAATAAACTAACATTAGCTACATGTATAGAATTTCTAGATTGGAGTAAATTTCGATATTAGGAGAATGACGAAAGAGTGAAAATACTTTTAGGAAAAAATGAGACTATTTTGAATGTCACAAAAATATTGAGCTTATTTAAAATACACGGAAAGACAGTCGATGACTATATCTTCATATTTTTTAATTTGACGGCAAACATTGTTTAATATAATTGAAAATTTATAAAACAATTTCATAATGTTTAAATTTATAATGGTTTATTATAATTTAGGTATAACGAAAATATGTAACAAGTAGTATAAAAGAAAAACACCGGGATTACGAGCTCGCCTTTACATGGAAACACTGGGGAATCGAACGTCATATTCATCTTAATAATGGATACAGTTTCACAAGAAAGAAAGTAGAATCAAAGTTGTAAAAGACATTTATTTTTCAATTTTTTTCCCAATCACTATTGAAAAATAGTAATCAGTTTGAGCGAACAAAATTTAAATGTACTAAGTACAAGTATCTTTAAATCAAACATTAAGTTTACAAAGATCAATGTGTGAAGACTCGGGAAACACTTCGCCAATGTTATCACAGAAAATACGGAAGGAATAGCTCTTGTTCGCGAAGACAGCTTGATCTTGTGTGAACCGTATGAGGGTCAGCAACAAGTTTTAGATAAATGCGTAGAAATAAAAGCCTTTTCTCTTAAACAATAAAGTTATTTTTTCTACGACAAAAAAAAATAAGTAATACGTAGGCCACCTAAAATAAAATATCATTGGAAATAGACAGAAAACTAAATAGTATTGGATTTAAAGTTAACATTTAGACCGCCATAAGGTTGTATTTCAGTTATGAATGGACACTTCAATAATTGATTCACGATGATATAAAATTATTTAGTTGTATAAAGTAAAAATCTCTGAAGGAAGTATAAGGAAAGGTCGAGTGCTGCTAAATCGAGTGTCCTGTGGGTGGTTCCAGGTATTCGCGCTGGGTGGCGTTACGATGCAGCCGCGAATTGAGTACGTTAAATGGACCGTGGACGAGGCGAAGCTCGCTGCACTTGTTGCAATTTCTCTCGGCCCCGCAACTTAATTGTACCGAGTGCGCCCTTTACATTTGCTATAGACGAATAGCGTTAATTTCGCTCGGGGAGGTTACTTCCATTACACTAATTGCAAGCTACTTTTCGTCTTAGCGTCTCAGAACTTCGGCCAAAGACGAAGTCTACTCGAACAAACTAGCGAAAATTCTAGAGAAACTGATTACTAAAGACCATGGAAGTTAACGGGGACGTTTTACAAATTTTCCTAATTAAGCTCTTAATGTAATTGAAAGAGTGAAGACACGTCGATGTTCGAAGTCGTCCACCGGGGGCCGGAGTCTGCCTTCTCCGCGTCTACCGCCAAAAATACTTTTAGATAAATTACTCACCGTGAGTTTCGCGAGCGTACAAATCGTCTGAAGAGTCTCAATATTTTATTTTAAGGAAAACCTGTTCGATTTACGCGCGCCTTTAATAGATAGGGGAAGAGGAGTGTACGCTGTTGAACGCACGTCGCTCTAGCAGTCGGGTGTAAATAAAGTGATTTCGCATTGTGAAGCACCGTTCTCGAACTTTATAACTACTAGAGCGGAGTTGGGGAAAGAATATCCGATTTACAATTACGAGTGAATCAGGGGACAGGGGTGGGGCGAAATTGTCGCGAGGAGGCGAATAATTGGAGCGTTGGGCACCTGTGCTCGATAATGCGACGCCCCGTCTGGCCGAAAGGCCGAGGAATCAATTAGACCGTTGCCGAACTGCGTAACGGCTCTAGTTACGAGCGGCGCGCGCGGGCGGCGCGGGCTGGCCCGCACCTGCTTTTTGCTCATCCAACCTCTTGTTATTGCGCAATCGACATCGGACGCTTCAGATTAAGACATTATGTATTCATCGCAACGTTGACTATACTTCTGTTAAATGTATTAGTCGAACAGAAAAGATTTTACGCTACCCCGGATAACAATAATTTAGTTTATTTTCAAATGAACCGTTTAAACGATAATCGGAATTATTTTAACTAAGTTCACTGTAAAACTGATGTTCATTATGCCGATGTTTAGTGTACTTTATATAAATTAATCAATTGTTAACGCAATCGAAATTCAGATATGCTTTATATTCCACACGTAGAATGATTAACTGTAATATTTATCTAATATTAACCATTGATTTTTACTTATTTTTGGAAGAACCTGGACTCGCGACAAATATATATTCTGTACGAAGAAATTCCTAAACATTTAAAAAGTCAAAAAAGTTACAAGTTCAATTTTTATTTGCATATATTAGGAAATATTAGTATACCCATTTATTAATCGTTATTTGATAGAAGTTATAAAGTTTAAGCAGCCGGGTTCATGTTGACAGTTTACAAAGCAGAAGCACTGTGATTAAAATAAAACGGATTATCCTGTATTCTTTTACAAAGCTCGTTAATTTTCTTGTTTCGTTTTTACAATCGGCTTTAGCTAACAATCGCTTGAAGAAATCGAACTGTAGGAAAATATTTGTTTTGTCAAACGATCAAAATGTACAAAAAGAAAATAAACAATAGTACAAAATGAATCCGGTAACGCTAATTGTTGCATTTCTTTTGCGAGAAAACAATAAAGGACAACTAAAAGTAATGTCATCAGTTATGACTATTTACTATTTACTGTTTATATTAGAGATGTTGATTTTTGTAAACAAAATTGCCGTATCATACATACCTATATGTTTAATATAACTATTATTAAATAATTTTATTTATGTAAGAAGAAGTAATGAAAGCTAAAAGCGCACCAAGACAACAACTTTCGACGCTATGCGACATCCGACAACCCATAGTGGGATTAAATGACTAGGACTCTCTTCTTGCCAGTGAAGGGCTTGAGTTCCAACAGTCCAAACGTTAGGCGGGCGGGCTATTTATATATTAATTGAGGTTCCAATATTGTCACACTTATAATGACGGTCGAGTGGAGAGCATTTGTATTTGAATTATTTAGAGGTGCTCGGTCGCACGGCAGACCGGGCTGCAATTAATGTAGTGCCTCAAGTCGTTTGTCACTAGCGGTTAGCGAACTCACTCACAACGAATACCAGTACTGAACCACTATATTTCTAAATTATAATTTACTAAAGATGATTCATGTGGGGTTCGAATCTGGTCAGATTTTCATATAACGGGAAGACGGTACATAATAAAGTATTCACGTTGCGGTCGTTTACTTCTCGACGTTAAAATGAAATATATATTTTGATCCTAATCAGGATCTTGTAACAAGGACAGGGTTGAAAAGCGATTATAAATCCGGCATAGACGTCAAAAGCAGACTTTAGAGATCGTCATTAATTTTAATAGTGAGATTTATTTGTCTGATTACGTGGAGTTTTAATCAAATTGCGATGCTCTCAATGTTATTAGGAAGCCGACTAAGAAATGCGACTCGTTGGATGTCCCGCTTACCGCCGTTTAAATATAATTGCAATAAGTTAATAAAATCTCAGGTCGCTTTTAATTCAGTTATGGTGACGTCGGCGCCTAATTGGATTGGGATATTGAATTTTCCCGGTAAGATCCTTATACAAAACAATTTTGTTACAGCATCATTTCACACTTTGTTATTATACAATACAGTGTTGTCGCTAAAATACTTTTAAGCATCCCTCTCATGAGTTTTAAAGTAATTTTTTAAATATTATTAATATAATTGCAAACCCAAATATTAAGAAATACGTATCTGTTACAATTTCATTTAAAACCCTTACAGTATGAAGATTTAGATACATAACAAAAAAATAGAAAATATAGGATGTTAACAGTAACTATAACATAAATGCATTTAATATGCAAGATTACTTTAGTCAGGTGGCAGGCAAAAATCACTAAATATAAAAAGTTAGATTGAATCGAGAAAAATAAACTCAGTCAAAAAGAAAATAAAATTTTCATAAGCAGTAAAAAGAATATCCTTCATGTAAAAATATAATGTTTCCAATAACATGTCGTAAGTCGTTTTCATCGTGAAAGAGAACATTTTTTTTGTAAAGAACGAAAAATTCACAATGAAATTAAGGAAATTCGGCGTAAGGGACTCCTCGGGGTACAGATTTACATCCGATATTATGTAATGACATCGACTTATTGCAATTTTATACTGACGACGAAGCGTAAAATAGCCGGCAGCCATACCGGATGACAGAATTAATCATTCTGAAAACGCAATGTAGCTTGTGGAATGTGAGACGTAGCTTATTGTAAATATGCATTAGGGTGGATGGGGGACCGGCTTGGGACCCTCATTATGCCGATGCGTCTTCAAAGACATTTTCGATCCGGACAGTGAAGCGTCCCAGACGCGAGATGCTCAATTATGTTAATGGCTTCGTAGTATTCGACAACAGGAGTCGGCCCAACTGATTGATTTCCTACGTTTGTGGATTAACGTCCTATAACCGCATTCATAATTATTGCATGGCTAAAGGTGTCATTGACAATCGGTAAACAATAACATAGGTCTATCAATTTGTGAATATAAACTAGCTACGAAATTCTTTTTTAACGTTTGCATATTTGTATTTAAGTATAAGCCACTTGCCATTCTGGGAGGTTTTGCCATAGTCACCACGCTTGGCAGGCGGGTTGGTGACCGCAGTAAGTTCAGATTTATATGCAGGTAAACGCTGCTGCCCGTTCCCTGGTATCAGGAGCCGGTCGAGGTGGAAATCTTTAGGGGGAGGCCTATGTTCAGCAGTGGACGTTTCCAGGCTGATGATGATGATGATGATAAGCCACTTGCTTTGAAATTTTTATTTAAAACATCACGAGGCAATAAACGTAAAAACAACAGCTTTGACAATATAACTGGTTGAAATTGTTGACAAATAAACTTAAATTGTACGTATGAAATTTTTTTGCACTTTTTATTATAAAAGTAGAAAATATATAACAAGTTATACTTTAAATTATATCAGAACTAAATCCGTAATGTATCTGTGATATCAGTCATTTCCTCTTTCAGCCAAAATCAATAACGCCCTAATAAAACAAATAAATTTCTCGGTGTGTCTAGGCTCATGGGAATGATTGATAGTGTTTTGAGTACATAGAGCGCTTATTGAACGCGCCAACCGGGGGAAACTGCGGTCCATTCTCGCAATATTTATTGAGGTAAATTATAAAAAAAAATGCTACGTAATACCTTCTCAGTAGTGTTAAGGTGAAGTAAATATCTTGAGCAGAAAACTAGGTATCTAGTGCAAACATTTTATTTTATTAACAATGGTAATGAAAAGGCTGGGATGAAAAATAACATTCTCCGGTCGTCAACAGTGACTTGCAGGAAAAAAAATGCTCATCCGCAGCGAGCTCACAACAAGGCGGACGCGTGATTTTCACTACAGTTATAAGGGGGGTCGCGCACCTGCGATATCCCCATAAGACTGCCAACAAAATGCCGACTCACGGGGCCGGTACACGCTTAAATTACGCGTAAAGTCGAACACAAAGGCTATGCGTATTCAAATTCCATTAATCTCCCGTTTGGGGGAAGGTGGGGTAAAATGAACCGGCGCAGACAAAAACAATGCCGCTGGCAAATAACCGGCTCAGCATTGTTCCGGCAATTAGAAAGCTTTCCCATGTACCGGCCGTGTATAAAAACATTGTAACATCAGCACGAATCGCTGCCTATTGCTCGTTACCGTTGATGTTTATTACGGTTATTAGGACTAAGCCGAGCCCTTCGATATCCATGTACCGAATACACCGTTCGCTTTAAAACCACACGTAAGTATATGAATATACGGGAAATTGTATCGTTAATGGACAACTAACTGTATCGATCCAAAAAGATATCTATTTAAACAAGGAAGCCTTAATGAAAAATCAATTATTTAATTATTGTATAGAACCAACTTCGCGAACAACGTTTTAGGACAATGCGATTGTTACAGTACAAAGTTGGATCGAATTAAATTAAAGTATTTTTTCCACAGCAGCTGGGTACACTTTTTAAACTTCTTCCGAATTATTCAAATTTTATTTATTTATTAATGTGGCGGTCGGAAGGCATTAATTTTTCCATTCAATGACAACCTGGAATGTACGGTTCAGAGCGGATAACATTGAATTAAAAACCGATGATCTGTCGCCATTGATTCGGCGTGACGAGTTGAATTCCATATAAGCTCCCATGTCGCGGCGATCAACAGCTAAATGTGTACACATTTGTATCTTACGTACGCAAACATTGAAAAGTTAATAAATTTAAAATCATTATTAAAGTATGTTAGATAAAAAGTTTCAATTATGTAAATAAATAGCCAGAAAATGTTAATTAGCATCAACTTATTTAGCTCATTTTATAAAGCGAGATACGTTATTGTTTCTAAAGTAAATGAAATAACATGTACATTAACAAACAGTTCGATACTATCGTTAAAATTTCCACGTTGGCTATAGTGATATTTATGCATTCTTCTAATAGAAGAATAATTTTGAATAAAATATGATTTCAAATGTCTATAATTGGTACTGTATATGTTTATTTCACTGTGTCGAAACCGCTACACTTGAACGAAACATGTCCATTAAAAGTATTAAATAGTTTATGATAAATTAATTGTAGTTAATAATGAAGATATATTAGTTTTTCTGATCATTTAGAAAACGTTTAACTGGTAAGCGCTATTTGACATCTGCACCTTGTGCTGAATAATACGACCGCTGTGCAAGGAGGCCCGGCGCGGTCTATTGTTGCCGTTGTTATTGCGGATAGCGGAGTAGTAATAAGCGACCGTTGTTTGCCCCGGTCGCTGTTGTAGCCAGTTATTAAGACAATACCGCGAGCACCGTGTGTTCAGTTATGATAAATTTAAACATTCAAAATTATCTTTTTTTGAGTTACAAATATTTAAATGTCTATAAGATGGACCCAGTATATACGAAACAAGAACGCTGTGCGAGAAGTGAACCAAAAGCGCGGCGAACTATCGCAGACCGACAAGATGAGAAAAGTATCTTATCTCGTTAGGTACGAACTGCTTCAACTCATCTTAATAAGCAAAGTAGCCGGTACAAAGCGAAAAAATCATACCTGCGTAATATCAGAGAGAGAACTAGGATCTCGAGTGCCAGTTATTCCGCCACGCAAGAGACTGGGCCAAATGGGCTAAACTGGCCACCAATCTCCGCTAGTCAGAGAAGTACCGTAAGAAGATATATTAAAAATAATTCCTGTTTTATAAGAAAAGTCCAAAATGTAGTTTAATGTACAATAAATAAAACTCTTAGTAAAATTAACGATGATATGGAGGAAAGTAGCAATTCAGTTACAATTTTTAAAAAGATGTTGAGACTAAAACTTATATGTAGTTTTACAAAGTTTACTAATATATATTATTATAATATAATAGGTAGCTTCTGTTTCCGGTGTCATACAGTAGCATCTATACGAACGTTACTGTATCTTAGGTCTGAAGAATACGGGCTCAATGTTATGCAGTGTATATTATCTAACTAGCGCCACGTTGTTATTGGCAGGCCGTTTCAGTTACCGTCAAATAAAAACTCGCAAGGCAACGTTGTTTCGTCGATTGAAAAATAGAATTTAACAAAATCACTTAGAATGAACTTAATCATAGTTCTATTAATTAATGTAGCCGACGTAACCATATAAAGTTACTAATATACGAAGTACTAATATAAGCAATTAAATCCGTTTTGCGGTTCTCCATCACGAGCGTTTAAACTCGAAACTTTGAAAGATCTATTCGATATCTTGTAACGTCAATAGAGCCCGACGAGACCTCAAAATCGCGGGATAATAGTTTAATCTGATCAGCTAGTTGAAAGTAACGCGAATTCCGGAGGCTTGCTTATCAACATTCAAACACAACAAAGCACTATCTTTAACTTAGTTTCGATAGAGACAGGGACAAGGAGTGTTAAAGATATATTCGAATCGATTACATACCGCAAAGTTGATACTGGTTGTTGAATAACCGTACAAAATATTAACAATTTGAAAGGTTACTTAATTGATTACCTAAAGTTTAATAATACTAACAGTTAAATACTAGCCAACCTGCACTTGCTCAGCCCGGCAAAAATTGTCCTTTTACTCTTGTGAGGCAAGCCTCCGAGTGCTCCCAAAGTTAAGTGTTGTGTAGCCGAAAAAATAAGTTAATATTATATAATATTACTACATTACTATTTTAAAATATTTCTGATAAACATACCAATAAGTTAAATTTGTAGTAAAAATAGTAAAATCTACAAAAATTACAAAAAAAAATATATCCGTTTAAAATAAATATCATAAAATCATTACACTGGTGCAACATTAGTAGCCATGAACAGGAAATTCAAATCAAACAATTTTTCTAACAGAATTATCAAGGAGGCAATTAGCTGGGAATAAACAAACAGGTATCAATGGTTTGTTTGAGAAGTAAATTGACACGGATAATCCCAGTTCAAATAACAGATAGAACTATGGGAGGTTAGAGTAAACAATTGTGGGCGTATTCGTCATAGACACGGAAGCAATGCCGTTTAGTGGTCCGCCTGCAAATAACTGATACAGCAGTCACATATGAATTAAAATTTAAACTTAACCAGAAAATTTTATCTAACACTATTATGAAATACAATTAATAATTAAACACAAAAAAATCTTAAGGTCAAATTTCTGATAACATTGTGTACATGTACATAAAAGAACCACAGCACAGTTATTTCAATACTTATCAAAAATTTACATTAACTCCGTAAACATTGTTCAAGTTTTATTATAAATTTGCAAATACCCCCCTCCCGCTTTTTCTCTGATTCGGGACGGGCGCAATGGGATCTGTAATTTAACGTTTAAATTAAACGAGTTAGAGAAATAAAATTAATGAAAGGATAAACGAAAAGTTTTAAAATAAATTCAAATATATATACTGGTAATACAGTAAATGGCGTTCCTTGAGAGAGGCCTACGTCCAGCAGTGGACTGCCGCAGGCTGTTGATGATGATGATGATGATACTGGTAATGACCACGATCCCACCTGATGGTAAGCGGCGATGTAGTCTTTGATGGTAAAGCGCACTGGTCTAGAAACAGCGTATTCACTCTCCTCTTGAAGATTCCCACGTCGTACCTGGACGGGAACACTGACGCCGGCAGACTGTTCCAGTCCCTC
>DWHU01000955.1:0-14657 GCA_018247975.1 Parides photinus | reverse complement strand
CACGGAGAAGGTTTGTATAATATGCTCAATAATGCCACTCGCCACCAGGTGGCGCTGCAGAGTGGGCATCTTCTGCCCCGTTCAACCGATTGTCATGAAAATCAGTATCATCATGTATTTTTATACAGAGGAAACGAATATGATATGTTGAATATTTGTGTACTGATTTTACTTTAAAATTATTTTTCTTAAATTTATTTTAGTTGTTGCCATAGTAACGACCGCCGGGTACAGCTAGTTGTATATAAAAATTAGAGAGAAATTTAGTTATATGAATGATTTTAATGCAATACCTCAGCGTGGGGTTCGCATGTACACTTTATGTAAATGCTCAGCGGTTCCGCGATGGGCAACAGGTGGCAAACAAGGGTTGTGTAGAGGGGGCGCTAAAGCCGACCCGACACTTGTTGCGCTCGTATGCGGCATGTGGGTTTGATATCGCCCGCTGTTGGTAATATTCTTTAATTTTTACACGATACGTTTTAAATTTGAATATCCTCCGATTTATCAGTTAGCCGTTAGTTTTCGGTTCGTTCGTCTTAATTTAAGTTCTTCATAAACACTTACTCTAATTTCTCTGTTGTTAATATTCACAATATTTAAAAAATCTTTCCCTACTTTCCTTATTATCTATAGAGTCCCTATATTATTACTATTTACATGTACGTTTAAATTAAATTCTTTATTATATCTTTGCCTCTCGTATTTGGACATTCTGTTATCATATGTCGTACTATTTGCGGTGTCTGCTTGTAGACATAAGAACCTTGGTATAGGAACAAAGAAACATTTGCTAATTAGATTTTTGTTGGAAAAATTAAAACTGTGGTAGAATCTAGACTATCCGCGAGGATAGACATTAGAAGTTAAGGGTTCAAATATATCAGGTACAAATCGTCGCTGGTGTATTGAATATTCAAATTTGTTTAATGAAGTTATAAAACCTAACGAACAAAGCCTCAGATCAATATAATTATAAGATTAAAAGTTGAACCTTGCGTTATGAATTATTAGATTAGATTAGCTGGTAAGTGACTGCATTAAAGGAAGAGTAAACAGGCTACTTCTAGGCAAGTGTTGCCATCAAAGGATAAATCGCCATTTACCAACAGGCTTTGTTTGTCTATACAATTAAAAAAAAAGGTATAATATTATTACAATCTTATCGTGTATGCAATGTTAAAATACAAAGATATGAAATGGGATTCCAAATGCAATTTTAATGTAAAATAAATGATGACGACTTCAGTTAATAAGCTGCATATTGCAGATCTTGTATATAAATTATTGTAGTTTGCGTTTGTTTCTTTATTCCCTTCAGAGTGTTACAGGCTGAGTGTATTTACCTCTGACACCGGCCGCGTGTTACAATAGCGAGTGAACAAAAGCTCGCGCCATTTTAACCGCCGCCATTGTTCGCCGGTTGAAGTCGGGACGTCGCGTGACGTCAGCGGCGCACGCGCCGGCTAGCATTCAAATAGCAACGCACTAACGCACCAAAAGATCATTACTACCAAAACTGATCATTACTAATTCCCCTTTTTCTTCACATGCTCTCGACAGAGTTATCCTGTGAGGCTTTTTAATTAGAGGCACGTAGCAACACAGTTCTCCATTTCTCACGATCTCAACGTTAGCTGTTTGACTCGGTCCGTCCGAGCGCAGCGGTGCTCGTCCACGAGACCCGACTCCATCCACTCCTCCCCGTATCACCAGACGCTCCACGGCATAAACAATGCGTCATATGTCCAAAGTAACGAAGATTCTCACGTTTGTGCGTTTTAGCATTCGCCACCAACACCACATCTCCAGCGAATCAATCCTATTCGTTCAATTCAAATTCGATTCCTCTTTTGGGAACACAACAACCTTAATAAGTCGTTTTTGTGGCTTTCGTAATATTGCGATCCCTTCATATTCATAGCTTGTCATTACTAATAACCAACACTTAATACATGTTGAATACGTAGCATCTGCGATGTCTATAAACATTTCAATAGGCTTATATTCCCTTGCAACAAAGTGACAAGATGGGTTTCAATACGTTTATCATCAATAGGTTAACTAATAAAGTAAATTTTATTTGATAGGTGTTTTTTGGTAGTAGGTCTCTGCTGCCGGAGAGTCTAGGTAGGTACTGCAAGCTCCTACTCCTGCTCCTCCTCCTGACAATGTAGACGTCAATGATGAAGAAAATACGTATGGAATATTCAAGCTCTATATATTGTTAGCCGGAAGACAGCAGTCGACAAGGGCTAGTTGAGTCTTTGAAAATAAAACCGCCAACGAACACGTACGGAACCAAACCACACTATAGGACATGTAATATAAATTTTAGTACGTACAAACAACATATATAGTTGTTATAACTTTTTCATTATTTTCTCACGATCACTGAAGTAGATTAGAGGCTTTACGTAAAAAAAATTGACCATTTAGATACCCGTATCACCCCGACACTCATTCAAGCGTACCGAAGGGTGTTGTCATAATGCGGTAAGTGTTGTTTCAAACGGGTTTTTTTTCACCTCCTGACGCCCATGACTTAACAAAAGCATTTAATTAAATGAAACATGACTTCTATTTTAAAATGTTTGCATAACGTAAACGGTTTGTTACGAACGGGGGAACTCGTAAGAAGCGCTCCTGTTTCATATGGATCAGGAACCTAATAATTGGATAAGTAACATCAAATGTAGTACATTTGGGAACTAAAATGTCACGGCGTTTTGCGGTCATTATTTTGGTCTAAGCCTTCCAATGTTTTATCAGTAAGAGATATTGGATATAATGCAAAATTTGTTTATATTGGAACTTAAATATTATTACAGTTTTTTAATTTCACGTTCTTTGACTTCTATAATATATGAAATCGAAAACTCTTTTATTCAAAATTGATTTCATAGAAATACTTTAGGCCGTCATATTTTTTACTCTACCACTGCTTCAACAAACTCTGCAGCAATCTTTTTTAACAAATTACATATTTTTTGTAATTTCATCAGTTTTTACTTGTTTCTATTGAGCTCGATAATGGACACCACACTGTTTGGTCATTTATGTAATCGTTTATCTAATAATAAACTTTTACCATAGTGTTCTTAATAAGCAATTTAAAATTATTTTTATATTGGATCAAGATATGATCTGTTAGCTTGTTGTATATGAAATTTAAGTGCCTAGCACTTGTCGGTGTAGCAATTTCCATGTCTGTCTATTTAGAGCTATCTCTTTTATTTGTTAGTATTACTTTACTTTTACTGTTTCTTTCAGCTGGTCCATAAATTTTCTTTTTGGTCCTTCCCTTTTTCGTTTACCTTTTATTTTTCCTTCTACAATATTAAGGATGAAACCGTCGTGCCGAATCAAATGGTCAATCATTTGTCCTCGTCTATACTCTATATGTTTTAAGATACGGCGTCTCTCATTAACCCTCTCAAGCATTTCATTGTTTGTTATTTTTCCGTCCTTGAGACTTTCTCCATGAGGCGCAATGTTCACATTTCAAATGCTTCCAATCTTTCTTTATTTTTTCGTGTGAGGCTATCGCGCTTTCGGAAATTGAATATCACTGGCTTTGTCCGCCAACCTGCACTTGGCCAGCGTGGTGGATTAAAGCTAAATATACTTATTAGGAGAGAAGGGGAGAGTACCTGCAGAGGGAACATTTGTTCTATATAGAAGGCCGAAAAAAATGTATTTGGTTGAGGTGACAGTGGCAAGTGAGGAGATGGTATAGAAGCTCATCTGTCACGTTCGGCCTTAGCGCGATGGACGTGCATTAATCTTGTATAAATCAGTAACCGAAAAAAAGTTTTTGGTTGAGGTGATTTAGCAGGGGCGTGCACTCCATATAGGCAGAAAGTCAGTGCTTTACTTGCCATTCACAGATTTTTTAATAAAACGTTCGCACAACGGATATCTTGCAACAGGACTAGTTCTGTTGGCATGGTTTCCGACCTAGAGATCCGTCACGAGGCTGTGGCTATGCTAAAAATCTATAAAAGTAAACATCTTAGTGACCGAGTACTGGCGCAGTATGCCTATGTCATAACCCTGTGCACGCCACTGTGATTTAGTGACAAGTGAAGAGATGGTATAGAGCCTCATCTGTCACGTTCGGCCTTAGCGCAATGTACGTGCATTAATCTTGTATAAATCAGTAGCCGAGCACGAACGTAGGCGAGGGACCTTTGCTCAATGACGGCGGCGCGGCGGCGCGGGCGCATCATCTCATTGAGCGCGCACCGGATGGACCAATCAGCGGCGTGAATGGACGCCCCCGCTCTGCTGCCGCGCTCACTTATTAGCCGGCGTATCTAGTGCCGCTGGCTGCTTTGTTACATCCACGAATTACCACTTCATTGCCTCGTCTAAGAGAACACCCATAACCAGAGAACTACTCAATATGGTTTAGGAAGGCTTACTCAATATAATTTTTCCGCTATCACTCGTCTATACATCAGATTGTGAATGTAGAAACTATTGGAAATTTCAGCCAACATGACCCACACATTGCTATATTGTAGAGACATAAGGTAAAAATAAATAATAATACGGAAAATCGTACGAAGTGATATTAAAGAAAAGAAGAGTAAAATTAAGTAGTGATTAAGAAAACTACGAGTAATTTGAATTATACATGTCCAATGAAATTGGTTAATTTTAGTTTATTGGTAAGTCGTTATTGGAATAAGTAGGAATAGATAATATTACTACGTAGGCTGTCGTAGAAGACAACTAAAACAGTTTTTGGACACTTAGGTTTATAAGGTGGGGGCTTTCATTGCTTACTAATCATCTGGGTAAGTATCAATATAATATTACAGGTTTTTGGTTAAAGAGTATTGTGAGTGTTGATACTACTTGGGTAACAATACCTAACATATTGTCTTCTGGCGATGAACACAATGCAGTGTTGTATATATCATCTTAACTAACTTGTAGGCAGGCGTATTAGTATCATCTGAATGTATCTCTCATCTTTCTTCATATTCTGATGATATCATTGCTAACACTGTAACACTAGCGAGTATTTGATAGCACACCTTGGAAATAAATTTTTCACCATAGTTAATTTCAATGTTATCGTTGTTAATCAATGTCTAAAAACAACCAAATGTAATTAAAAAAATCCTGCTGAGTTTCTCGTGCAGTTTCTTTTTTGTCAAAATAATTTTGACTATCAAAAAATTAAGTCTAATTATGAATGAATTATTTAATTCAATTAATACTTATAAATGCCTTAAAAGTATTATCATTGATACGTTCTCAGTAAGTTATGGTTGTATATAAACAAAGCTGGCGAAATAATTACATCGCTTCGGTTATGAGCGTGCGCAAGGTCTTCACTTTCAAGATCATCAGAGCAGCGCGAGGAGTAAGTTATAATTACGGCAATAACCGTCGTTGCACAAGCGAACCGTACGCCCTAAGGTTCACATCGGACACGCGAGCTTACGAAACAGCTGGACGAATACACTAATACTATTTAAAAGTTCTAATAGCTCATCTGTTGGTATTATGTATCCAATTTGACGCTGGATAGACAAAAACTTAATTATCTTAATATCAACAGTTACACGCTACCGTTCAGAGGTCGTCTCAGAGCACGAAGAGAACGCTTCAGTTGAATCGAGACTAACATCATAATTTTTGTCTATTATTTATTTCAAGGTTTTAAGTAACAGAAAACGTTTTTTATATATATTTATATATTAGTAAGTAAACTATATTCTTATTTAATATACTAGTTTAGTATCACCTTATAATACTTAATATGATTTTTAATTTACACTTATTACTTTCCATCACAGGTTTGCTGGAAGAAAACTCTTTTGGGGTTAAGCTTGCCTATGTACTTTTTTCTCTTCACTTTTATTTGTATATTTTGTTCTTTTGTTAACAATAAAGAATAAAACAAGGTCAACAACAAGTCTAGATTAATTGATGTTTGTCCTATTAGTTTAAAGCTATTTAGAATTGCCAACGAGGACACTAAGAATGTTTAAGGCTATTCTTGATACTTGCATAGGCGAAGACGCGCTGCTATTAGTCCTTAGTAGGTAGATATCCTAGATAACCATGTCTTCCACTGTTAGTACGGTGAATAAAAAAGGCTCTATTGATATGTATTATAATTAAGTTGCTTCATGTTTAAGGGTACTAGTAGTATAAACGATGATACGCATCAAAAAACCAACGTTTTCATATTTTTTTCCAACTTCACGGCGCATTCACATTTGGGGCAAGTGCACGCGAAACCGAGAGTGTTGCGTCACTTTGAGGATGATATGTGCCGTTTTTCACAACCGACAAGTGCTATTGCGAATTTGATACTAAAAGGCGCCTGCGCCGTAAAGATTGCTAATAAATTACGGGCACATAAAATTACATTAAAGAATCGTTTCTGACGTATTAATATTCATGTCCTTAACGTGTAATGACTTCGACAGAACGAACTATGGATAGACAATTGAATTAAGATCTAAATAATCGTTTAATGAATTTCTATAAAAGATGTAAAGAGTTATGTGACTTACCTTTTGGCTTATTGAAAGCTTTCATCATGACTTTGATTCCCATGCCTGCGATTGCCAGCGTCGCCTCGACGAATTACCACTTCGGGCCTTAAATCTCAATATGTAACCCGACAGCGGGTTTACAAAAATCAACTACTCCGATATAATGTTTTCAAGCACTGTTATATTTACAACATACAGTTTCCGTATATGATCTCTATTTTACACAAATCACTATTTCTATTTTAGTATAACGATAAATATCACACAATTAGTTGTTGCACAAATGTCAGTGTAAACACTCTTCACTGTTTTTCATTTTGCTGAAAGTTATTAGTGCGTCACAGTTTTGTGTTTCATTTGCGTGGTGGAGCGTTCATTGCGCGCTGCACGAGCTGAGACCTGCATCGAGACACAAGTAGATATGTAAATGAGTAACGCCCGAGCCGCTTTCGTCCTTCGATAAAACGAACATAACCGGTATTGTCGCAGTTAGCGCGGAGGAACAATTCAGAGATAACTAAACGCGTTGACACAACCCGCCGTGCTCTCCATTCGGCGAACGCTACACTACACGAATAGCAAACATTCTCACAGGTGCGCGGAACGATCCGGCACAGGCGTTTCCGGCTCGCCACCCCACTCACCGTTTCCCGTCACCCACACCCCACCACCCCACCCCACGTCACCCCGCCGTTCGGGGATGTTCCCACAGTAACCGCTACACCATGACGGACAATTTCGCTAACTTACGTTCAAACTGCGTTGCATCGAAATGTCTAACTTTCAAGGGGCCCCCGTCGAACGTAAATTGTCAATATATCAACATACCCGATCTAAATGAAGTCATCGGTAACTTGGGGGTAATTTGTTACCGTAATTACATTTTTACTTCCAGTTAACCGGAAATTGATATTATAAACAAATATTGTGGAATATAACTTAAAGGTTGTAATTTTAATTCGACAATATCGCTTGTATTCAATAAATAAATATTACGTATTTGAACTCAAAACCACGAAAGAGTTTTGTTAAAAGAGTAATACAAGTTTTATTACTACTATCAATAATACATTTAGTCAGGTGCCATTAATTTATAGATTGATTTAACTGTCTAAACCAGTGTTGAGCAACATACGGCTCGCGGGCCGGATTTAGTTTATTAATCGATTATTATTTAGATAACATTTTTGGTTTAATGGAAGTAAAATTGAATTCATAATTCGTAAATTTTTATAATCTAGCCCGCTTAAGACTTTTTTTAATTTTTGTGGCCCGCTATCAAAAAGTTTGTCCACCACTGGTCTTAAACTATTCAGTGATAAAGGTCTAACTTTCAAAGGTCTAACTATCAATAGTTATGATGGACTTTTAAAATTATTGATATTAATCAGTAAAAAAACGAAACGATCCGATTTTTTATCTTAATTTCAGATTTTGTTTTCGACTAAGAAGCATTGAAAATGTGCGTAAGTAAATATAATAGAAATATTGGCGATGCAGGCTATTGGAACTGCGCCAGTACATCCAAGTCAGTAGTAGCGAGAGTTTACTTGTTGCACTTCGCTAACAATTAAAGGTAGTTACAGCCCCGTGGCTACGGCTGTGCACTTAAACTGTGACTCCGCGTATGCATAATTAACTTGCAGTTTGTTTAAAAGTATTTTACACGACAAAGTTAACGCTTTAAGAGACTTTCTATTTGAAATAGTCCACCGATAGCGGGTGTACCATTGTATTTTTTTCTATTTGTTTACTACTAGAAAGTCTGGTTTCTTAAACCTTTATGGTATATAATGCATGATTTATTTTATAATATTATCATATGTGTAGTCAAATTAATTGACTAAGAAAGTTAACCATATCATGGTTAAGTCATTCACAATAGCCTAACATAGATTCTTAATAAAATCTGACATGTTGTAATTTTATAGAAAATTCCTTTAGCAGTAGTTATTTACATTGTTAATTAGATTTACTATTAAATATGTTTGGAGGGGTCAAAACATAATGTTAATCGTTTAAAAAGCGTAACAACATTTCAATAAATGCAACAAATTGATAAGATTGTAGGGAGGCCATTGTATGGGATCAAGGGTTAAGTACCAGTCAACATCTTCATTACTTTTTAATAACCGCTAAAGGGGAAGGGTCGTACTGATTAGCTGGTAGAGATTATTGAGCTGAAGGGTACAGTATTTGTTAAGCGGTCAAAATAATGAACTTTTTTTTATCTTCACACGACTATTGTGATTGTTCGTGAAAAGGGTTCGTTTATCGATACTTTTTCCTGGTACTCTTACAACGGACAATGAAAGAGTCCTCCGACATGTTTAGACACGAAAGCCTACTCAAAATAGTTTATTAAAGTATTAATCAAAATAATATCGTCCTTATTGCATGCCTTTATTCATTTGAATGTATAAAACAACAGTTATTATTGGTATATGACCCGTAACACAGGCTCAATCTAACTTACTTAGCGTCGATGGGGGCTACAAATTGTCCCCAATGTAAATCGAATTTAGGAGACCCGGGAGACTTCAAAAATATTACAATAACACTTACAATATTCAAATTATATATTGGATCCTTTAGAACTAATGTAGTTATAGGAAACAATGCTACAATTTAATACTATGACAAAACAGTTCAAACAAAAAAGTATTTAATAAAAGATGTAACAGATTATAACTTAAAAAAATATGAATTAAGAAATTAAAGTTGTAATATATAAGTTAAAATTAAAAAAAAGCCGGTCTAATTTTCCTATGTGTTCTTCTTAGTTTCGTTTTTTGTTTTTGTTCTTGTTTTCGCCTTTGGGAACACACAGTAAATCTATAGGATTTACTAAATAAATTTATTTATAATTAAATTGTTTATTCAATTAATTATACGCCAAAGTGTATTATTCATTATTCCAGCTTCAATAAGATATATAATAAATTCTGCTTTAATAAGCAGTGAACTTTAATATGTCCACGGCTGGACATCGTTCCCAAATATTTGTTAGTATTGGCTACGATTGATATGCGGGTTGTGGGGTGCAGTTTGAAGGTAACAGTCACAAAGATAACTAGAATTACCTTCCCATACACTTTTACGTTCCTCTGAGGATATACACATGGATTTGATACTAAATAATCATGTGGTTTTTATTTAAACTACATTTAAATACCCTCATTCTGTGAACAGGATATATACATATAAATAGTCCGCTTAATGTTCCCACTGCAGGGACGCAGAGTCTTCTCTCATAATCAGAGAGTTGTGGCTTTTAATCCACCACGCTGGCTAAGTGTAGGTCGGCAGATGTCATATACAAAAGTTGTTCCTTGGAACATGTCGGTTTTCTCGGGAATTTTTCCTTCACCGAAACCTCAAGCTCAGTGGAGATCGAACCCACGCCTCCTAGAGACGTACAGGACATTCGATCGCCTTAAAAAGGATAACGATATAAATAATATGTTGTTACGAAAGTCTGCAGCGTTCTCTGTAAATGATGGGTGCCCTTTGTGTCCGTCAGTCGGCATTCAATAAGTCCAGTTGTCCAATATTGGAGGACAATGGCAGAATAATGCTGGCCCACACTACTGGATATCGTATACTAAATTTTATTATAACAGATCATTTGCATCTATGTACATCAACGCGGTTGTTTATTAACGTTTTTAAATCTACATTTATATTGTATAATATCATCATCAGATTCCAAACAGTCCTACTTTATTAAAAAGACTTGTTAAAATAAACACGGAGTAAACTGTATAGTTATTGAAACCCTTAAGCAATATTTCTGCTATAAAACCATAAAAAATATTGAAAATAGTTACATTTAGTTGATATTCATGAAATTTGTCTTTACTTACTAAACTTTCTGCTTAATGAAAAGTTTTGCATTAAAATATCTGTGGACAGTATTTTGCATATAAAAAGTAAATAGTGCCATATCAGTTGTTGACACTCTATTAACATTTTCCAATTTTTCAACCTTTTTACTTCCTTTTATGAACAACTAAAAAAAATACCCTCATTCATTTAAAACTGAACACTTGCTTAAAAGCAAATTTTTCAAAATTATAGATTAGTGTTCATAACTACCCGAGATATCAATTGTATGGAATATGTTATAAGTTTTACATGTAGACTTTGTTTTTGTCTTTCAATAGCCTTAAGCCCATAAATTAGACTTATTATTGTTAGTATATAACCGTGTTAAACTATTTCACTGGGTTTCCATCCGTAACCGTGTCTAAAATAAGGTTAACCGTGTTAAGCGACGGATATTGCTCTCATGTCAACTAACTCGATTGTCCAATTCGTCGGCTCATTTTTATTAAAGTATCAATAAATCATAATTTCATTACATTTATATTATTACATCCGGTGTTTATATATAGTACATACATATATCGCATTTTCGTTCCCTTTCAAAGTTTTGTAATGTTAAATAATACGATAGTATTTTGAATAGAAGTGAGTATAAAAGTGGAGAAAAGGTAAACGAGTTAAGAGGCGGTTCCCAGCAAATGGCAATGAGGCCTTTGCGAAATAAAAATTAAAAATTCATTATAAATTGCTACATTTTATTATTAAAAAATACAAATTCTCTCTACTATTTGAAAGATGTCACAACAAAATGTCAAAAAGATGACAGACATGACTAACACGGACGCACGGACAGACGGACATTCGAGTGGCGACAATAGTGGTTTTTTCTTCGAACAAATCCTTTAACAGGTGTAGATAGATAGGTACGTAAATAAACGTATTAAACCATTTGAGTACATGTAATTTTTTATTGTAATTATATTTTAGTATAGTTAAATAATTTTTAAAACGTTTCTAATAGATAGCAATGGATGAGATGTTCTTGCGGGCTGTAATTAAAGTCGTTTGAAATGAATTGAAGCCCGCGGCGGAATCTCGACGGCAAATACTAGGCGTCGGGGGTCAATTATTGCGCGGGATCAACTGGGGTCCACACTAATTCGTTTCATCTTCGACCCCTCTTAACAGGAAAGTGGACACCCGCATAAAATTTGGACAGTCACTTGGTGTATCGAGGGTTTTGAGATATTATAAAAGTAGACCGGGACCGATTAGTTTCGGAGTAATTTATGATTTCATTTAACATGAAAAGAAAATAGAAAGAAATCGTTGTGGAAAAATAAACAAGTTAAGAAGCATTATACAACAAATATCAATGAGACTTTTTTAGGAATATTATTAAATATTTGTTGATCATTATAAAACTCGTCTTTTTCTGTCGTCAACCTTTTTGAATAAACCACATTTATTTTTGATATAGTGCGAATGGCACTACTGTCAGAGAAATGATAAAATATTCTGTCAATCCGGGAAAAGAATTGTGAATTTTACTTTTCTATTTGAATTATGTCACAACAAAATGTCAAAAACATGACAAACATGTCAAGCATGGGCACACGGGCGGACGGACAGACGATTGGTCACAATAGGGCTTTTTTCAAAGGTACAAAATTTGAGACATAGATTTGGTTTGAAGATTGACATTGACTCTCATATATTGACAGCTGGAACACATCATTTAGTTATAGCGGTATTATGATATATCTACGAGTTTATGAGTCAATGAAACCCGTTTTAAAGAGTTTAAAAATATCATTAAGCAAAGGGTAGATTGCATGAAGAAGTTCCAAGTCGAAAAGTAGGCAATTAAAAGCATATGTTCAATTCTCTGTGTGATCACATAAGAAATGAGGAGATTGGTATAAGAACTAAGGTCACCAATATACATTATAGACTTAAGTTGCAATGAGTTTGAGGAGGATGACACATTGCTTGAAAGACTATCAGTTGGTGGGGCAGCTACGATCAAGAGTGGCAGCTGTGTACCAATAGTGTTGAAAATCTATTTAAACTGTGATTACTAAAATTTTTTTTTATTTGTTATAGACTACCGCTTGACTACGATCATACCTGATGGTAAGCGGCAATGTAGTCTTTGATGGTGAAGCGCACTAGCCTAGAAGTAGCTTATTCTCTCTATGAGAGTCAATAGGATGTGGGAGGTAGAGACCTTACCCTGATATGGCTTCATCAAGCTGGAAAAAGTCATTTGGCGGCATAACTTTGCTGATGGGTGGTACCTGGAGCCAGCGGTCGAAGCCTACCAACGGAGAAAACGAAGAAAACTTGGACGTTTATTATAAAGATGTGTAAAAAGGACATTATATATTTTATATAAGAGTGTTTGATATACAATGTCAATATTATTTCTTTATGAAATATGTTGGACGACCCTCCACAAGATGTACCGACGGTCTGATGAAGGTCTGGATTAAGTGAGGATCCTTAGGGAGACTTATGCCCTGGAATTTTATGTTTGCACAGTACCGTTTGGCAGCAGAAATGGAAGCTACGGTAATCGCCTAGACTATCTCCGGCAACAGAGACCTATCACCAGTAAAGTATAGAATTGAAGCAGATAACTGGGAGGGCATTTAGCCAGTGTACAGTTTTGGTGTTTTATACATCCTTATGCATAGCTGCGATCTGAAAACAAGTGTTGTTTCCCGCTGCGAATGTTTTGAGTATGCGTTCGCGAGATTTTGTGCGGTCTCCGCGACATCAACAAACGCTACGACAATGGCGGTCTTCGACGAAACGCTTGTGACGCGTGTTAAACAAGAGGGAGTGTTGTTGTTTAACAATCTGTTGGATTGTACAGTTTGGACGTAAGCGGTGCAGCCTTTACGTAAATTGTAGTCGTGTGAGAAGTAAATTTGTTGATAAAAGACAAAACTCTCCATGATAGTAGCGTAGCACCAAATGATACTCCCCATCTTAAAATACATGATTTTAAGTTTCGTCACCGAAGTAATACTAAACAGGATTTCTAAGGTATTTAGACGATGTCCGACAGAGTTATATTTAATACAGTGATTTCCAAACCAAAGAAGTCGAAGAGCCATCAAAAAAATTAATCAGCAATATATGTATCCACAATCCTCGCCCCGTCTTTTTCGGGTACAAATGCATACATACATACTGTTACTGGAACGAAAACGATTTGTATTACATTTAATAATATAATTTCTATCAAAATTTATTGCATTTTGTAGCCAATTAAATAAATTATAATATTAGTTGAGTATTTAAGAAATTAGATTGTTGGAAAATTTAAAAAGGGGCAGGTACAAAAAGGTTGGAAAGCACTGTTTTAATATCTCATATTGTGCTATAAAAATGATTTCAATAATGATTGTTTCACATTAAATGAAACGGTTAAATAATCATTACAGTTTGTGTTGTAATCGTAGGAGTGAGTCGCATAGCCGCAAGCGATTTGACCTCAGAGCGGTCAATTAAAACGTTATGGTCTGGACTGACGCGTCCTCTGCTCCCTGATCTGTGTCAAATGTATCATTCATCTCATTGTGCTTCTGACAGACTGAGTTAAGCCGCATCCTATCTACACAGTGTTCACGAAAGTATTATATAATCATCGTAGATTTACTTAGAAATCGTTAACAAAATCAATACACAAAATCTATATATAAAAATTAATGTTTGTATGTATGTCATCGATGAAGTCAAAAACTACTGGACCGATTATAATGAAAATTGTTACATGTATGTGTTTTTCCATGGAGAAGGTTTGTATAATATGCTCATTAATTCCAATCGCCGCCAGGTGGCGCTGCAGAGTGGCAACTTCTGCCCCGTCCAATCGATTGTCATGAAAATCAGTATGACCATGTATTTATGCACAGAGGAAACGAATATGCCATGTTGAATATTTGTGTACTGATATATCTTAAAAATAACTTTTTTTTTTTTATTTTAGTTGTTGGCGTAGCAAAGCGCGCCGGGTGCAGCTAGTTAATATATAAATGTAGCAATTTAACCTAGAAATAATAAAACTGTCATTGAATACGAGACTAAAATAAATTCGTATAGTAACTTGGATATTGCTTTGTAAGGGAGTAGCAGATTGGGCGAGTTGTAATAATTAAAAGTAAATGGGATTAAAAAATCTAACCATGAAACGATAAAGCTCTTTCTGGCGGCTGTTTAAATAGGCTCGATTAAGAAAAACCGCGTTCTGATGTCCAATACGTTTGCACGTATTAAGGCATATGGATAGCTGAC
>DWHU01000954.1:0-14658 GCA_018247975.1 Parides photinus | reverse complement strand
AAAAAAATGCAGCTACGTCAAATTGAAAAGTTCTTTTCTTCAGCGTTCATGTTAGGCTTCCCATTATCGATTACAACCATACATGTTGAGGGCAGTAACTTAATAATAGAATGTTCTAAGTATGTAATATAACCTCGTTAGTAAGCCGTTCTATAATATTTAATACTATAGAAATAATATTCATACTTTAGTACCATTATAAATTTGCTTCTACAAAATACTTATCTATAATATTTATTAGCGATTTTTAATATCATTAATAAAATGTTTAAGCCGTTCTTCAATACATTGCTTAGTAAACGTAAGTAAATCTATTGAAGACCATATTTTGTTTAATCTTTTTAGTGTAATTCCAAGTTACAAAGTATCAACTGATAATACTTTACATTTAATGAAAACATCGCCATTAAATTATCAACTTAAATAAATAATGCAATGGCATACGAACAACCAGACGATGATAATTTACGTCGTTGAAGAGTATTTATCTGTTAATAAAATAATACAATAAACACGACGTCACTGTATGTATATATTCATTCGCAACTTGATAAGACTTATTTTGATGATGTTACAGCTTAACACACATTGATTTTTTAAACGAACCTCTATCAATTTCCGCGTTTCATTTAAGTAAGACACGTTTCAAGCGTTCGATTGTAATTTAAGTGCATTTCAAATAACATGTAAGAAATGATCATTGTATTATTACAAACAATAAATGGAAGACGTATCCTAACTCAGAGTAAAAGTTACTTTTTCGAGACAACTTTTCCTGTCCGTAACAATCAGTTCTTTTCACTTTCATTATTAATCAATTTTAGAAAATAGTACAAATTATACCATCATTCATTACAGAACGGGAAAATAATCGTCGTAACCAAAATGAATAAGCAGCCTTAATTCAATTATTTACAAGAAGACTGTAAGCTTAAAATGCCATGTTTTATATGTAAATCATTCTTATAAAAACGATCGTGAACTTAACCAATTGGTGGACGATTCCAAGAAGCTCATGTTTAGGCGAATTATTTTTTAAAGTATTTCTTTGTTAAAAATACAAAACAGGTAACACTGGCAATCACTGTTTAAAATGAAACAATTGTTTCAATCGGGTTTCTTCGTTCATCTATTATATATCTTCAACCATTGGATGTGATCAACATAGAGCTGCAAGGTAGATAATCTACCTGGTGCCATATTGTTATGGGCAGACGTATCATTAATCAATCATCAATAAAAATATAAGCGTAAAGAAAATTTCTGACTCATAGAACATTTAAATGAGTATTAAATAAATTTCTCTGCCACCCAGACGAAGGCGCCGAAGGTTGTATCACAGCATGTTAGTGACGAATCCATCGTGTTTTCGTTTGTTTCGCTGATCGCACATTCATAAGGAAATTTCACTTTTTAAAGGCTTCTAAAGAAGTACAGCTTCATATTGAACTTTCGTCTAAACACAAGCTTTGTATTAGCCAGAAAAATAACCATTGAACAAGTTTATCAAAAATAATTATAAATACATTTATAGTTAATTTAAAGCAATTAATGATATCCGAAATAAACCGCAGACTTGTGTTCTGCGGTCCAACAAGGCAATCAACTTGGCTTTACAAGCAAGAATTCAAAAGTATTTGGCTGAAGGGGACTAACTGGTTGTAACCGCACCTCTGCACATATAAACTAGTATTTAATACATTTCAATACGGCACTCTGTCACTTCTTTAAACAGAGGTTGACAGAGTTTACTTAAGACACTGTGGGAAATGGTACATTGCAATACCTTTTGTGCAAACGCACCGCAATGCAACAAGGGTGTCAAGGTGATAATACCGCTCTTAGCTTCGCTGAGAGGATCGTTTCATCTCCAATAGTGATTATCACAGTCTAATAAACATTTTAAGTACTTGCATAGAAACAGGATATGATACTAAAATCCATTTATGAAGTTGGTGGCCCTGAATGGTGGTAACGCGGAACAACAATCTCTTTTGTAATTTTGTATCCATAATTCAAAATCATTAATTTTTATCTATAGCCATAGCACCGCTGTATAAAAATAATGTATGAATAATATTTATGACAACTAAAGTTAATATTTATTAAACCTTGAATGATTTGCTTTGAACGCATATTGACTTACAAACTACTTCAAGGTTTTCTTTTTTTTTAGACAAAAAAACTACTATTTTAATAGTACATAAAAACATTAAGTCAAATCGTTTTTACAAGGGAAGAATAAAGTTTGTGTAAAACTTTCAAACTGTTGGAAAATAAATTTCGAAAATATATGAGGTATTTTTAAAATTTGTCTTTTGAAAACAGTTGTCTTAACATATATTATTAAAAGCTTATCATTTTTAGGGGAGAATTGCTCACCTGCCCCACAAGAGTTCTTCCAAAAGTCATAGAACTTGCTGCACGCACACATCTCGTACAAACGTCACTTCGCACTAAAGAAAATGAATGTATTTTTAAACTTCACTCGGATAGTTTCACAATCTTTTCAAACAGTACGCGTTTGTAGGATATAGTTAGTGATGATGTTCAGGGAAACTTGCAGAGACCGCTAGTAAACAGTTGCGGTGTAAACATGTCAATGTAACGGCTCAGAGCGCGGTCGTTTCTGTACCGTTGCGGTATAGAAAGCGTGTCCAGGGGAGGGTGACGATCGTCATCGTATCGGTGACGGCGCGCAACGCGAGACGTGGACCTCGCGACGCTGCTCGCGGGCGACGGGCGGCGGGCGACGGGCGACGGGACGTACTGACAGCACGGGCGCCCTTGGACGACTGTCGCCGTGCGACTGCTGCGCGCACTCACGTCCGCGCCCAACCCCGCCAATGACTCGCTTCTAATGGAACCGGAGGGAAATGTACAAAATTTTGATTCACCTGACGAGATTATGAACGCCGAGATTGACGCCGCGACTCCGAAATACATTAAATTGAATATTTAACACGCGTGAAATTAAAGGGTATCCCAACGAGAGAACTCATTCTGTATTAAATGTACATCACCATACATAAATCAAATAACAGAAAATGTTTCAAGTTCTGGCGCCTAGTTATGTATTCGCGAAGATTGCGTTAGATTGTCATATTATACATTTGAAATTTATTCTTACAAAAGAGTTCAACGAACTTTGAAAAATAGCCATTGTTTTTAATAACATCAACACAATTAATCACTCATAAAGACATGATGCTACTCACTCCTGCTCATAAATATATAATACCTCATTATTGATATAACTTATTCGTTCATCGAGCATCGTCGACTTTTTGAAAAATTTCTACCGTGTTCACTTCAACGGCTCTATCCGGCTGGGGGCCGTCTACGAGGGATTCCCAGTCAAGTTTTAATAAGTTTTGCCACAGCTAAACTATAGTTTTTCCTGTAAAGAAGTCCCCGTATACCGAAGATTTTTTCTTGTCTGGAATGAAACCTAATTGACAGTACAATTTTCGATTTTACTCATATTTCTATTTCACTCCCGGTTATGTTACTCGAACGACGACAGTTAATAGATTAATAGATAACAATATTTAAACCTAATATTTATACTAATTATAAGTCACTGAACACGATACTGCATTAATGAGCGTGATCACCCCTTTTCAACCCTTCCATTCCACGATATTAAAAACGCTCTCTCGTATATCCTTAACAACTATTATAGCTACCTAGTTGTCTAATTGCATATTTTTATGCTCAGGCACAACATTTGTCATAAGGAAGCCATCTACGTACTGGCATAATATGAGATCATAGGACCATATAGACATGTAGCGAAAAATATACAAAAATAGATATTTTTATCGTTAGTTTTAATTTATCTAGTTGGTAACAGTGTACATACAACACATACATATATTAACCGGTAATTGGACCCTAAAATATTTAGTCTACGCGTTTAGACCCGTACGTTATATAATAATAATTAATTATGACCAACCTAACCAAACGGTTATGTTGATCATTTTCATAATATTACTTTTATAAATGCCAGTAGAAACATGGTGTTTCTTACAAATTTATATACTAACGAGTACACTGATTAAATTTAAACTGGAGTTTTATAATTTTATTTGAAATATATCAATTGTCATATGGTTTTCCTATTGTTCATTTAATATTTTTATGTAGATGTAGATCAATTAACCTGCTTTGTTTTGTAGCCAACGTAGAAAATCATAAAATTATTGTAAAACAAAAAGTTTAAATTATATGAGCATCGTATCTAATTTGAATAGTTAATTTGCATCAACATTTAAGACGTACTTGACAAATGTTTTTCTATATAAAGCGAGGTCGTAGATTAAATAATTACGTAGAACCTATTATGGAAACCGGGAAGCTTGTTCTGCATGACGCCATTAACTGGTTCCTATTAAAACAAGTTATAAAGTAACCGTATGTGTTTCGATTAGCCTTAATGTATTTTTATGCAAAATAATACTTAATTCCCTGCTAATGATATTATGATTGTTATGGTACTTGTCATATTCCATATACGCTCTAGGTTTCAGCTGAAAATTTACTATAGTATACTCGTTTTATTTACAAACTATATGAAACAGTACGTTTAAATTATTTTATTCATACAGACTTAAGTTACCGTTGTAACTTATAGGTCAGCCAACAATCGATGAAGATAATACTTTCACAAAGTTCTCAACATATTCATCATCTTATACAAACTATTGCTGATTTAATAGAGTAAGTAATCTTACGTAATGTAAAAATAAGTAATATAAGGAAAGGAATGGAAGAACGAGGAATAGCACTATTAAGAGCGTGAGTCACAACCGTCTCGTGCACGTCCTGCTCTTGTCCCTTTGTGAAATAAATCAAAATTATAAGCATTCATTTTTCTTTTAACTTAACAAATCATAAACTAACAAGAATAAAATAGCACAGTCCATATATTCTTATTTTCTAGAACGTTTGTTTTATTTCTGAGTACTAATCCATTTATATCGACCATTCATAGCAGTGTAATAAATATAATGCAGAACTGCGTGAAATAAAATAATACATTATACTAACGTGAACTTCTAACTTGATTATAACAGAAACGGCAACTTCAAAAAGGAGAAATTCGTTTTTTTAACGCACATACAAAAAATATATTGAGTCCTTACAAATAATATTTTTAAATTCTATTTGAGATTTGATAGGGGCGAAAGTATAGTAAACGTAATCTTGAAAACCATAACATTAAAACACAAGTGCTAGTGTAAATTTATACGATTTCGGGTCTGGTGAAGTTTCCGATCTAATAAATTGATAATTACTTTGTAAAAACTACAACTAATTCCATGTATAAAATTTCAAATCGATACGGCCTATCAGGGGCAGCAGGAGTTAAGTTTGTATTTATATGGTAGAAGTTCTTACTCATAAGTGTAAAATAATGATGTACTTTTTGATAAAATCTATTGACCTAGTAATGCTGTAAACAAAATGGCGTCTACCATTTCTGGCTGTGAAAGTAATACCCGTTAAAAAAAATTTTTGGAGTTTCTAACACATTAATACGATATCTTTACATTACGCATTTTCTAACCAACGTAATTAAATATTAAAAATACAATTTATTAAATAAATAATAATAAATAAATATCTTTGGACAATTCACACAACACTGTCTAGTCAAAAGCAAGCAGAGTACACTCTCTTGTATTATGGCTACTAGATAGCTGATAGACTACATACATATTTTTTTTGTAAATATATACATATCATACATAGAAAACACCCAGACTCAGAACAAGTATTGTCCTTGGCGGGATTCAAACCCACGACCTCTTGATCAGTAGACAGGTTCACTACCAACTAGCTAATCGGCCAGTTGGGCCTCAATTTATTAAGTGCGTTCAAGATGGTAAGTTCTTTTGTTTAAGTTGTATAAGCTCGGAAACATCGCCAACGACAACCAATTCGACAATTGACAGGTAAATAGTTTAATCTATTTAAAATTTCTGCGTAAGTCTGAAAATAAGAAACTTTGCAGTAATGAGTATAAACAGAACAAAAAATATTTAAAAGATACATGTCAGTAGTTTAGAAAATAAACCCGAATTGATTAGTTATTACATACATCTTGCCACATCCTTTTATACCTATTCGCATGTCTTCTATTTAAATGAATTACTGCTATGACAATATAAGCCAATATATGAAGTCTTAAATAATATCAATCAAAATAAGACTATAATGTATTGTTTGGATTATAACAAATCATTAAAATCTAATTTTGAAAACAGGTCTTATAAATCGATTTGAAAACATCAAACAAATTATTATGATTTGCAATAGAGAATACGAATTATTTATATATTTCTCTATATTTTACTTATTAATATTATAAATATGTTAACAAGAAGCCGCTTACTAGTTATATGTATGTAGATTCCTTGAGTTGTTGTACTAAATGAATATAACAAGAAATTGTAAGAGGGAATACCTCAAGCCGAGCAGTAGATAACCTACAGATGCAAAGGTTATTGTCGTCATGATTAAACAATTATTACTATTGGTATATGAAAAAAATGTTTATTGTACCAAATATTAATAGCGTTATTAATAATGCATTTGTAAATAATGGTGAACTTTATATATCGTGTGTATTTTTATCAAAAAAACTAAGCCTTTGTTACAAATAAAATTAGTATTATAATAGGATCCTATAAGCAATAAAATTGTTATACGTTAATAATAATGTCCGTATTTACGTGCGTTAGGGTTATTATACGGTTTTATAGAAACATTCTAACCGGCGATCTTCACACACATGAAGTAGACAAAAATAAACACAATTATTAATACATATTATTATTCTAGGATCTAATTAAAGAAGATTATTATTTATAAATTATACATAGATAATAAGGTTTACAGTCGCCTCGATTTTAGTTCCTCGTAGTTCTTTCAATAAACAAGAGGAGAGGAGGTACCAAATAAAAAATACTACCTGAAGTATTTAATTGGGTTATCTATTTGGTTTTTTTTCAGCCCTGTGTATGTACCCGCTACGGGGACTCGGAGCTTTCTTTCGTTATGAGAGAGTATTTGGCCCCTATTCATTACGCTGGCGAAGTACGGGTTGGCGGATAAAGCCAGTGATGTTTAATTTCCTAAAGCGAAAAAAGAAGAAAAGTCATCGATGCGCGCCGGATTCGATCCCGCGACCTCCAAACGGAGGCCGTGGTCCCTAACCACTCGGTTATCTCGGCAATATTCTGGCTTTTTGGTTAAACAAAGGAAAGAGATAAAACTGAAGAAAAGTATCACTGTTAATACAAGAGAAAAAAATTTTAAAATACAGCTTGGACGTAATGAAAAAAAAATCTAAAATATGTTCATCAAATTTTTAACAGTTAAACAGTTTTTTTACATTGAGTGCGTGATTTTTTATTTATAAGTATTTAACCTTTGCGCACGCAAAGCCTTTTCAATATGGCGTGATAGACCGCACCCGTTTTTAATGAAAGGATGTCTATGCCCTTCGTCACAGAGTAAATAGGCTTGCATTAATAATGTCGTTTAGGGGACGTCTGCAAAGAACGAGGAAACAACCTTGCTACTTGAACTGTAACCTTCGTATGGGTCAATCACGTGTCGTCGGTCATCATATTATTTAGAAAGTCGTATGTGATATCCCAACATATATACATAGATTCAAATGTCGTATTAAATAAATTAGAATAAAATTTAAACAAATAAATATGTTGATTGTCACTTCTCAAATACATATTTGAAAATGTTATATATTTTTAGAATAATAGTTACCAATTTCTAAAAAATTGGGTAATACATAATGTTAATGTTTATGTGCTAAAGGCTATTTTAACACTAACGAGTATTTAATTGATAGCACACTTTGGGAACGAAATTTTCGGCCCTTTAAATTTCAATGTTATCATTGTCACAAACATGTTTGTAATCAAACAATGATTAAAAATAAATATTACAAAAAAATGTCAGTATTAGTTTCTCGCGCCTGCTCAGTTGTTACTTTTATTAATTTATTATTTATTTGACTATCAAAATATTTACTTTATACTTTTTAATTTTGAATAAAGATATTTCCTTTAATTTTATTCATGTAAACTAGGTTACACGTTTTATACACATGTTTTCAAATGATCGCGTGATCGGTAATAAAATATAGTTGATCTATGATATAATAATAATGAGCGTTCAGGATCATTCGTGATTTAAGTAACTCAAACGGAAGCGATAGTAATTTTTTTATATAGATAAAAATTCATATTCATCTCTTTCTTTACAACCAACGTGAAATGTCGATATTATGCCTATAAATTTTTACAGCAACAAATTGCTTAATGTATCGATAATAAATAAGTTTTATACACACCGATGTGACAGACGTGTAGATGTGTTGAAGGGTTTGTAGGCAATCCGCTTTCGTTTTCATGATTCTGTCCATTACCTGATGATATTCTATGTGGTACGTAATCTGAAACCCCACTTACCTGCAAAAGAAAAAAAGATATATAATTTACAACATAGCAGATACATGTGTAATAATAAAAACATTCATTGAAAACAAGGGCCGTTTTAGGTTCTTTTTTATTCGTTTCAGTAAATATGTTAGCTAGTGCTAAGAATTTGTATAGTAATCATAGAATTATTAAAAACAAAAATTCTTTTTATGTTATACAAATGAGAATAGTCTTTTAAACTAAAAATAATATAGAATCAGTACTACGGAGTTGATATGAATGCTCTTGAAAATAATAATTGTGACGTACCTACACGTATTAATACAATTGTATTGAATATATCGTTCACGTGAACTTGTTCACTTTGCATATCTATCACGTGTATATGTAATTTATGCAATTGTACATAACATGTTTAAATTGTGAGCAAATAAAAGATACACTCGTTACGATATAAGTAAAAGATAAAGTTATGGCACCTGTCTTATTGTACATTATCTTATTGTAACATTGCAACTTGCCGCATGTTGATTTGCTATGAATATTTTCGTAGTGAAATATTTATAGTAAAAGTGAATAAATTTATTATTGCCTAACATAAAATAATTATATTTGTTTTACAAAAGTACAAAATATTTTGTCTCTTT
The DNA here is from genome assembly GCA_018247975.1 of Parides photinus. Classification (NCBI taxonomy): domain Eukaryota; kingdom Metazoa; phylum Arthropoda; class Insecta; order Lepidoptera; family Papilionidae; genus Parides; species Parides photinus. The sequence continues at coordinate 5,534 of DWHU01000954.1, read as the reverse complement.
TGCTTATATTACGTATCATAAAAATTGCCATAGCAACATTTTCGTTATCTAAATCGGCAATGGTTAATAGATGGTCCGCCAAGATATATTTTTCTAAACAAACCGTATTGATAACTCCAATGTTTTATTAATTTAATAAGCGAGGACAATAGGGTAATGGATTTTTATAACACATGATAACTTACTCCCAATCATCATAGTTACATGTTTTTGTTAAAATTTTTAATTAATAGCCATAAATTCATGCAAAACATCATATTCATTGAAATGTTTTTGGATTTTTGTACAAAAATAATATGTGGACAAATATAAAATACTGCGCCTATTCAGTCCACTTTTTTAAATACACCCAGAAAACATATTTCGCTACCTTTGTTGCAGAGGATTTTTAATATTTTTTCTATTCAAATTCTTATTAGTATCACTGCATGTTTTGTACATTTATGCATTTATAATACATAACATAAACAATTACAGAAAATGTGCTACATAATATTATTAACAAATTTAAAATATAAGGAAGTTTTAGCTACAATCTCTAGCATATGATTTTGGAAAATTTGATCTCCGTAATTATAAAAAGAAATGTGTCTATAGGTCCTTACTATTTCCCTCGAAAGCCATATACCTAATATTAGTTTAATAACAGCTTGAAGAAAAAAATAAATGTGTAATATATAAATAAGGCCTTAATACAAGAGTCGGATGCAATAATTTTATGCTTAAGGTTTTAGTGCACATTACAAAAAAAATTTCTTCTGATAAACTATACATAACAGTTGATGCTTTCAAATTTTAGGGACTAGCATAGACATGTAAAAGATTTTCCGTTAATACAAATAGCAAAAAATATCTACATAAATCGAGGCGTATTTATACACCAGAAAAATCAGATTATTTTTTTTTTAGAAATAGTAACATCGAAAAACATGAAAAGAAACAATTCACTACGAGTTAATGAAATAATACAAATCGCATATGATCCTTCCTTTGCTCGGAAAATTAAACAATGTTTCCTTATAATTATAAAATATCACGTTGCTGTTAAAATGAAGATCGTCCTATGCACGTTCTGATTGAATATAAAACCTATTCCAGCAGAGTTTTAATTAAAATAGCTATACTGTACTACTGTGATACTGTTATTTCTATCCGTAGAGGATATTTTAATTAATTGAAGACTGGTAATATGAAATACTCATAAATTGAGAAAGTTTTAAACTTACGATTTATATTATGAAGGGAATTCGATTCTCTTTGTTTTAAAAATAAATAAATTCGTGTTTTGAAACAAAAATAACTTTGTATCAATTTTAGTACTATTTAACACTACATTATAATATTCTATTTACTCTACCGCTGGAAATAGCTAATATTTTATAGAAAGAAAGTATATAAGGTACCATTTATGAGTTTTCATTTCTTATAGTAATGGTAAATACAAAAAATACCAAGGATACATTCTTCATGGAGTTAGGTCGATCATCACTTTTTACTTGGAATACATTTGGAAGTTTATATAATTTTAATTTTTTATTGAGAACTGTCCAAGTGAGTTGACTTACACAGTTGTATATTATATGTTTATATGATATATAACGCAAATGAAATATACATAGCATTTATTCAACGGTAAGAATGAAGGTAACAGTCAATTAATAAATGCACCGTTATTAACGACTTGTTTATCGCTTGCGTGAATTATTTTTAATGGCTTTCCGTGTTTTTGTTGCAAATAAAACCGTCCGAGTAATTATTTTTTATATAAAAAACTTCTAATAACGCCTTATATAACAGATCCATTTATCTGCGATAGGTTAACACTTGATATAAATATCACTTGATGTTCAGTGACAAGGGCATGCATTGGTAAGCGTGCTCGCCCAGAATACTTTAGCACATATATTTATAGCCGGAACACAGTAATGCTATTATGGCCGCAAATTGAAAATATGAAAATGGTACCAAGGATCAACGCGGGGGGATGATGGGCTTAACCAGTTTGGATCGTTTTCATTTTAGTTGTTAAAAGAAGCCTTGGCAAAATCATTCTTAGATAGTATCGTGTAAAGATTCACAGATTTATTCTATTTGTTAGCCGCTAGTGTCTAGAAAGTATGTGTTAAAGTGCGTAGTGTGTTAAATTTTTAACACCAAATTCTGTATTACATTGTCGTATACAATGTAGTGCAGTGAACAAATGTAGAATGACACATTTTAACAGCAACAAAATTTTATGCCTGATCCTTATCAGTTGAAATTTTCAAATGGCAATATTATTTTAACGTTTTCAAAACAACTGTTATTTAAGTAATTACAACATTTACAATTCTGTAACACAAAAAAAATATTGTTAATTGTTATTAAAACATTTCATCAATAAGGATCGTTTGCTAGTTGCAATTACATGACAGAAATATTTTGAATAGGTGGTAAATAAACACTAAGTTATAGCAAAAGTATGTTAACGATGCTAATACTTTTAATTCCAAGGCTTCTGAACGGATGTTAGTGTAACAAAATTACCAATTTTAAACAGTACACTCTAAAATTATTCGTTCAAATCGATTCTTCCTGTTCTCCCGTACCGTCTAGACAGGCATATAGATACGACATAGGCGTTATTATATTTAGGTTTAAAAGTACACATCGCCTAATGAGATATTTAACATCTTCGCATTATTCTCGTAACCTTGTTCTCGACCTTGGCTTATTCAAATCCGATTTTGTATTATACATCATACACTACAAATATTCTATGAACTTCGCCAATTTCGTATGTTACAAATGTGTACGTATTTACAAGTCTTTGGACATATTATTTTAAAAATGTTTAATGAACAACAAATAATTAACTTATGTGTCTTCTTATTCATATATATTTCCAACACAAAATTTAGGAAATCAGACCAAATGTATCGGCATCATAAAAACGTTTAAAATTAAGAAAATTTTTGCTATTTTGTTATTTGAGAACATTCAATACAGACGTGTTTTTACATCTTTTTAATGCAATAACGATAACATCATCTATAAAGTAGGCACACGTCATGGATATATTTTAATAAACCTGTATTAGTCTCGCTTATATGTACGTGTAGCTAAAATTACGTATTATGCAAAGTAGCCAATAAAACACTGTTTAAATTGATATTAAAAGTAAATTATTTTGTCTTTTCACATCATATTTATAATTTTGTCTTTGTTACCTAAAGGTTGAGGTCGGAAAATTATTGTGATTAAAAAAACATATTTTCAGCTTCTATATTACTTTGTATTCTTATTATTTACCCACAATACAATGTAAAAGAAATGCTCTAAAAATGAAGCATAAAATGGTATTCAGAAATTATAAAAACAAAACTTATAACTATAACCACAACATGTTTTCTGACAACTAGACTGATGCAAAACAGGTATTATTTTTTAAAGGAAACATACATTTTATAACGTTGCTTTAAATAGCGAATGTTATTTGATTTCAATTATTTGTTTACTTTATAAACGTACAATGTACAATTTTCCATTACTTAATTTTAACTTTAGGTTCTGCTACGGTTAGGTTAAATACAGAAAAACTGTTAAAAATTAGCTAAATATTTAATATAATTATAAAACACTACAAAAGATCAACGAATGTGATCAAATTTCCCTTACCATTGATCCGCCGGTCGGTAAGTGTATCTTCCTCATCCCACCATGGTTGATCTTGAATCCTTCGTATGGGCTGCCGATCGAAGTTGCCATAGTACTGGAACTCCATCATCGACACTCCAAAGTTACAACTTGTTTAAATTAAAAACACAGCACGATTTTGAAATTTAAATATTCAAAATATGGCTCTTCGACACTGTTCCACACACGAGCACTCCGTTAGCGTGAACGCAATACTGATTTGTTATTAACTTGTGCACTAGACATAATTAAGATAATTTTGTCGCGTTAGGCACTTATAACCCTGTTTTCATTATTTCGCGATGTTAATACAAATATATTATTTCGGTGCTTTTCCCACCGATTCGTAACCACCACACAACTCACCTTACTTATTGTTTATTGCCTGCTGGAAGTTTATCTATGTCGTGTGAACCGCCGTCAACAAACAATATCAGGCGCTCTACAAACACGAACGAAATAGAGTTTCGCGAAATGGACGCGAAAACCGGTTGAGAGATATCGCAAATTTAATATTTGAACAGTAAATCGAGACTATACTACATTATACGGTTTAAATTCTTTATTATATGTAATAAAAAATCACAACTCCAAAAAAGTCATTGTGAAAAGGCCTAATCAGCAATAAATGGATAAATGTGACGTCAACTCAAGAAAAGTTTTATATACATATTAAGGTAGTTCTGCGTCTAACCGTCTCACTCAGCCTTGATATTATGTCAAATGTTGATATTATGCCCAGGATTTGAATAGTTCAATTTAAATGCATTTGAAATATTGATAATTATTTTTAGTTGTAACATGGGAAAGTTCCATTTGAGAAAATTTGCCTTGTACGATATTGTTGTATAGACTCAAATGTTACGCAGGCTATAGACAAAGACAAATCTAGCATCCACTTAGCAATTCACATGCTGAGTTAGCAACACCATGCATATAGCGATACGTATATATCAAGTAATAGTGTGTATACACATTACATATGTATATATTCTCACTAAATTTCACATATCTGGACTAATTTTATTACGCCGGTTTCGATACGTTATATACATATTAAACGATACAAAAAGTTTTTAACATGTAAAAACCACTAACCGGCACTTGATAAATTTGGTGTACAAATGATCAGGATTTTTTGCTGGGTCCAATCAATGAGAATATAAATGTCATTGTATATATACGTACAGCGTAAAAGTTACAAAAATATTTGTATCATTGAAATACGTAAGTCACCTTTTTCAACCTTACTTCATGTTTATCAAACGTGGTTCGTTCAACTAAGTGAACCGCGCGTTAACTACCGCACAGAGAGTGAAGTGATTGATTACGTTGATCGATCGCATGCTTACAAAAAAGGAAGAGCATTGAGCAACTAGTTTTCGTTAATTTAAATTAACGCAGATTACAGTAATTTGGAATTTATTAAGAATATTAAGCATTACTACATACATCATATAACAAACAAGATAAGTTTAAAATTTCACATAGGTATAATAAACCACATAATAACATTTACTATCTTATATTAACAATGCTTTTACAGTCGCTACGTTGGATTGTAAAAATAACGACATTTCCCGTCATAATCTAGTTTAATACTTGTTAAACATTTGCATTTACGCGTTTACGTGAATTGGTTTTACAAAGCTTATGAAATCAAAGCAATTATAAATCAAACGAATAATTATTGTATTGTCCTGTTACAAATGAGCTAATAAACCTCCAAACAAATGGATCAATATTTTCGTGAGTGAGTGAGTTGATATATATTTTTCTGTCTTTCCCCTTTTCCCAATTAATTTCTTGGGGTTGGGGCAATGTGTCAGTCTCCATCTGTACTAAACACACTGCTGAGG